>CM019163.1:9744309-9799114 GCA_009733165.1 Naja naja
AAATGTTGTAACAACCAGTTCTGTGGGGCATGGCTATTTATTTATTTATTTATTATTTATTTATTTATTAATTGGATTTCTAAGCTGCCCATCTCCCAATTCAGGCGGCTACAGTAAAAACACTACAGATATACAATTAAAAGAGATATTAAATCAAATAAGAAACCCATTACAGTCTAAAACACTAAAACAGTCATTAAAACTCCCACACACCCTTCCCTCAGTCCAGGTCAGCGGTTGGAACCACCATGTTTTTAGGCCCCAGCAGAAAGAGGGAGGTGGGAGCCACCCAAAGCTCAGGGGCTAGGTGGGCGTGGCCATGTAACTGGCTGGGTGTGGCCATGTAACTGGGTGGGCGGGCCTTTTTGCAGCAAATCTCCCCATTTTTGGGCCTTCTGGGCCTCAGGAAAGCCTCCTGGGGAGGCGTTTTTGCTCCAGGCTTCCCTGGGCCCAGAAGGAAGAAAAAATGGAGAAAAATGCTCCATTTGGGGGTTTGGGGGCTCAGGGAAGCCTCCTGGGGGGCATTTTTCTCCCAGGAAGCTTCCCTGAGGCCCAGGAAGTGCAAAAAATGGAGGGGGGGCGGGGATGGGTGCTGCTGCCTCCCCTCCATTTTTTTGCCTTCCTGGGCCTCAGGGAAGCTTCCTGGGCAAAGCAGTAAGTAAGCCAGGGAATCCAGCACAGCTGATCAGAAACAGCTGATTGTCGGGAGAGGGAAAAAAGAAATATTTTAAAAGGAGTGACTGGGCGGGAAGAACACAGCGATGTCAGGCATGCATCATGCTGCGCATGCATGATAGGACTGACTGGAGGGAGGAGGGAGGGCGTGGGGTGGGCGGAGAGGGGCAGGCCAGCCAGGGGCCCAATTGCCGTTTGTCGAACTGCGCAGAATCATAACAACTGGTTCTATAGAACGGTTCCGAACCGGTAGAATCCCACCCCTGCTCCCAACTGTCAACTTTTTTCCTCTTCGTCTCCCATTTCGTTAATTGTTACTGAAAGTCATGATGGAATTCTTCCTACCAACCACTTTTATGTTTACCACCCAAGTCACCCTGCTCTTGAAAAATTATTGGGGACTTCTTCCCTTGGACAATCATCTGCCCACTTATTCCGCATACTGTAACTGTAAGAGCCTTGGTGGTACAGGCTGTTAAACGCCTAGCACTTAGTTCCAGCTGCCTGTAATTATTGCAGGCTCGAATCCCCCAGGCTCAAGGTTGACTCAGCCTTCCATCCTCCCGGGTACGTAATTGAGGACCCAAGATTGTTAGGCAATAAGCTGACTTTGTAAAAATGGCCGCAGGGCAATAAGTAATAAGCAGGCATATACAATGGAATGAAGGCTATTGCTGAGCACATTGGGTTGTGCTCCAAAAAAATTGTAAGCGCCCTGAGTCTCCGGAGAAGGGCGGCATATAATGCAATTAAAAAAACAAAACTTTGGAAGTGGTCAAATTGTGTCAATTCTACTTACTTAATATTGCTTTATGATGTGCTGCCCTCTAGTGATAATCATGATTTTAAAAATTTGAAACTTGATAGTACAGGTAATTACAATACAGTCTTTATTGATTAGCCCTTGGGCATATCAAAGTGCAAAGTTCCAGCAATAAATTGTTGTTAAAATTTGATTTAAAATTAAATGGAATTTAGTAAAGTACAATTTAAAATGGAATTGGATAAAATACAATTTAAAATGGAATCAGGATAAAATACAATTTAGATAAAATAATAATAAAATACAATCCAAATGAAGTTGTAATAATGTAGAATAATTTAAGATATAGATAAAATATGACAGCATCATATTTCAGAGTCGCCCCTGCAATCCACCCCAATCAGTCCCACATATGCAGATCTCAAGCGGATCATTTTGTTTAAGTACTGGTGTGCTACGTTATGTTATTTTCAAGTTCTGGATGGACATAAGGTAAGTTATTTTGATATGGGGATCCCAATGGGTCATTTGTCTGGTATATAGACTACAGGCAATTATTTATTTATAACTATACTTGAGCTCAGAATTATAGTTGTAAGTTATTGAGTTGTGTGTCCACATCTGACTTCATAATCTTTTTTGCAATGTCATTAGCTGGGCTCCTGCACCACAGCGGGGGAAGGGTGTTTTTGCCTTCCTTGGGCTCCAGAGGTTTTCCTTGAGCCCCCAGGAGGGCAAAAATGGCCTCCACGGGCTCTGGAGGCTCTCTGGAAGCCGGAAACAAGCCCATTTCCGGCCTTCCCAAACTTCCGGGAGGCCCGTTTTCACCCTCCCTGAGCCTCCATGCACCTCCTGCACTTACGTGCATCCAAAACAGGCCGCATGGGGACTCCTGGGAGGAGCGGGGCAGGGCTAGCCAGGATTTGGGATTTGGGGTTCTTTGAACTGCACAGAATCTTAGCTAGGGGCTCTCCAAACCCCCAGCAGCCCACCCCTGGGCTTTCGCTTGTTTGCATGGCCTGGTTTCTGGAATGGGACAGGAATCCTGTGCCAGTCCTGGTCTGCAAACCAGGGGTTGGGCATCTCCCTGCCCTAGAAGATCTGCATGAAGCAATGCCAGAAGCTATTGCCTGGATCACTGAATTGGACATCCAGTTATGAGGCCATTGCAATATCCTCATAGAATTTCACCTATAACTACATAGACAGTGTGTGTGTGTGTGTGTGTGGTTTTTGTATGTATGGTGTGTGTATTTACACACACACACATATATACACATATGTATATATATACACACACACACACAAAATTTATTTCTCTTCTGTCATTGTCTCATCGTGCGCTAAATAAAATGCAGAAATAGTAAGAAATTATAGAAAACGCTGAACTATGGCAACAGATGTATGGTTTGTTTGTTTGTTTGTTTATTTGTTTGTTTATTTATTTATTTATTTATTTATTTAAACTTATATGCAGCCCCAACTCCAAAGGGCTCAGGCTGCTCACAGCAAAAAAACCCCCACAAAGAATTACATTATAAAAAGTTTAAAAACAATTTAAAAACAGCAAACAACAGAAGGGCCGAACGCGCTAGATCTCAGTCGCAGATCAACAGCCCCATGCCTGCCGAAAAGCCAGGTTTTGACTGCTTTTCGGAGGTCAGTAGGAGTGGAGCAGTCCGGACCTCGGAGGTAGTGGTTCCAGAGAGCGGGCAGCCACAGAGAAGGCCCTCTCCCGAGGCCTGCCAGCTGGCATTGTTTAGCTGACACGAACCCCAGGAGATCCACTCTGTGGGATCTTACTGGTCACTGGGAGACGCAGGGTAGGAGATGATTCTGGAGATAACCTGGTCCTGCCATATAGGGCTTTAAAGGGAATGACCAACACCTTGAATTGCACCCGGAGACTAATAGGAAGCCACTGCAGCTCATGGAGAATTGGTGATATGGGGGCGTATCTCGGGACACCCACAACAGATCGGCGGCTGCGTTCTGGCCAACTGAAGTCTCGAATGCCCTTCAGGGTGCCCCATGTAGAGTGGTTGGCAGAAAAGGAGCACTGGTGGAAAATGGTATCCGAGAAAAAGGAAAGCTCCTGAAAACCCATTTTGTCTAATTCATTTTCTCAGATAGATACTCTTCCAAACTGTCCTTGTTCCTTGTTATATCCATTGATAAAGCCACACGGAATGAGAACTTGCTGTTCCTTTGAGGTCCATGTTTCCTCCAGCTTGCTTGGAAAAATCCTTCACAAAAACTTCTTTTTTGGGATTCTCTTTTTCTAGATAGAGCAGTGAGCCAGCTCTTAGTTTTAGTAGAAGCTGCGCTGGATTACCATAAACAGTCTGCAGAAATTTTGGAGGATCTGCAGAGCAAGCTACAAAATCGTAAGCATCATCATGGATTGGTTACATTTCAAACTGAGGAAGCTCTGTAGAAGTGTGAAGAATGCTACCATAGGGCTGGTCCTCCAGGATACTAAACCATTTTGTTAATAGCCATAGCACTTAGACTTTACACCCACTTCACGTGCTTTCCAGCCCTCTAAGTGGTTTATAGGTCAGCCTATTGCAGTACATTTGGGTCCTCATTTTACTGACCTTGGAAGCAGAAGGCTGAGTCAACCTTGAGCCTGTTGAGATCTGAATTGCCAAATTGCAGGCAGCCGCAGGCAGCAGAAGTGGCCTGCAGTACTGCACTGTAACCACTGTGCCACCGTGACTCTTAAGTTAACCACAACTGGCATATATATCCCCTTGACTATAGAACCCTACCATGGTGATCACTTCTGTCCCTGGAAGTTAGGAAGACTTGTGCCTCCCTTAATCTTAAGATGTTACTCATTCATATTGTGAAACTGGCCATCCTCATTTAGTAAGGTCTACTAAGCCACGAGTCCACGTCCAAACATGGGTATCATGTCATAATGTAAACAACAGTCATATAATGATGCCACATCATCTGATCCTACTATGTGTGAGCTGTTGATAACGCAGCAAGTGTCTAATTATGTGCAGGTTGCCCAAGCTGGCATCCTGCTGATCTTTGTGGTATCACTTGTATCCGCTGCATTCAATAAGCATCGTTTCTTTCAATAATTTGAAGGTCTCAAGTTAATCCACTCATCCCTCCATCCCACTGTTCTTTTCTTCAGATCAACGTTAGGACAAGATTCCCATGCTATGCTAACCTTTCCTTTGCTGAATAAACCACAATTGCCTGAGTTTGTCCATACACTAAGCCCTGAAACCACAGGCCAGGGCTTAGAAAATACGCAAGTGAGAATTAAACCAACCATATTGCAGCTTCAGCCCGTTGTGAATTTAGCTTCTGTGGCTTTTCAGAGGTCATGGAGTGATCTTCCACTTGTGTTTATGTCTTTAACTACTTTCTTGAAGGGTTGTAAGGGAGGAAACGGGTTAGTATCGTCTGCATACGTATGTATAGGATACGATACATTTGTATATGTATCTCAGAAGACAAGACAGTTTCTCCTCTTCATTCTCAGCGGACTAATCACATCAGCAAATGAGCTGTGAAGCTCAAAACCTATTAGTGGATGGCTTTGCACTTCCTACCTACAATCAAAACATGGGGGTATTTGATTTAAGCTACTGTGTAGTTAAGTCAATTATGTTTATTCCATGGAGCTGAGGTTAACCCATGAATCAATGTGAATGTGTGTGTGTGTGTGTGCGCGCACATATATACATCGCTTGGTTCATGGTATATGTATATGTATGTGTGTGTGTGTGTGTGTGCGTGTGTGTGTGTGTGTGTATGTATATATGTATATATCGTGGATTTTCACGGGTAAAAGGTAATGTAGGTTCTTGTTGTTTCAGGTCTTGTCCATGTAAATTGAGAATACCTTGGCAACGTTCGGCGAATCTCATCCGCATCTTCAGGCTGGTGTCTTCCCTCGTTCTTCCTGGAAACAGCCACGATCACGACTTCCCAGAAGAACGAGGCTGAAGACACCAGCCTGAAGATGACGGATGAGATTCGTCGAAACTTGCCAATTATTCTCATCTTACCGTGACAAGACCCGAATACACCCAAGACCTACATAATATTGTATATATATTATAAGTCCTGTCAACCCCATGAGTTCATGTATGTATATGTATGTGTATATACACATATATATACATACATACACACACACACACGGGACCCACCACCCACCACACACTTATATTATATAGATATATTACATACATACATACAATACCTAATCATACACATACACATACATGAACTCATGGGGTTGACAAGGACTTTTGGGGTGGCAGAATTATTCCCGCACAGGGTGATTTTCAAACACTTAGAGCAGGCATTTCTGACTGTTTGAAAAGCTTGATCTCTTCATCTCCATCCTGCTTTCAGGATAAATGTAGCTTCAAGTCGCCCTAAACGTGAATTTAAGCCCAAACCAATCATACGGACGCATCTGGAAATAAGCAATGGTCAGCCACACAATGCAATTTCCTTCAGTCCATCAATTAAATCATCAGGTATGTAACCATGGGATCTGTGGAGATTCTCGGTCTTCTGTGTCATGGTTGTCTCAACGTTTCAATAAGGCCACTGGATGCTGGTTTTCCTTGAAGACCTTTCGCTTCTCATCCTTCAAGCACAAATTCAGCAAGCAATTATCTTCAAAGGGAGCCCCATTTTTTTGGAGGGGGTGATGAAATAATTAAGCCAGTGCAAATATCTGGAGAACTGTAAATATATATGTGCAAGAGAAAGGTTGGTCAGAAAGAAAGCAAATCATTCAAAGATGTAGTAGGCACTAGTGCTTAACTATAGGTAACCCTGGACTTTCAACTACATTTGAGCCCAGAATTTTGACCCTAAGTTGAGTCACCATATGACCAATCTAGATTTTACAACCATTTTTACAGTGATGGTTAAGTGAGCCACTATGGTCATAAAGCAAATCACACTGATACAAATCCAAATCCAGCTTATCCAATGAGTATTTTTTGCCAGAAAACGGCAAAACAAAAAATCTCAAAACATAACCACGTGGCTACTGGATGCTGCAATCCATTTTAAATGCAAGGCAATTGCCAAGTGCAATTGAAGGGGGTGCAGCAGTTGTAACTTCAAGGATGGGTTGTAATTTTGAGTCTGTTGTTAACTTCAAAGAGTTGGTAAGTGTTTCGTTGTTAAGTCAAGGACTACCTGCATTAACTTTGTGCGGTCTACTCTTTATAATCTTGCACTTCGTTGCATGTGCAGTCTACTCTTTATAATCTTGCACTTTGTTGCAAATTGACTTTGAGACAAAGTTTTGTCAGAAAGCAACCTGAACGTCTCCATTGCTCATTCTGGCCAGGTTCTTCGTTGCACATGGACCAACCTTGCTGCCAAGCCTTGTATGACTTTGAGCCTGAAAATGAAGGGGAGCTTGGCTTCAAGGAAGGCGACATCATCACGTTGACCAATCAGATTGACGAGAACTGGTACGAAGGCATGTTAAAAGGGGAATCTGGATTCTTCCCCATCAGCTATGTTGAAGTCATTGTTGCCCTGCCGCAGTGAACGCCTCCTTTTCCCACTGCTGATGCAACCAAAACATTGTCTTTGTGCCCAAAGCGGTGTTTTCACCTGTGCTCCGACAGCCCGTGCTTCTTCTGACCAATTTAACTGACTCTTTTTGTATGCATCTTTTAAGAAATATATTTATTTTGTATCCGTACCATTTGTATTTTAAATTATGAAGCCCTTTCTTTTGGTTATAAGCAAAGAACAGCAGCTGGCCCTGTGCTTTTTGTGCCTTGAAAATCTCACGGAGGCTTTTCCCAGAAGCCAAGCTATTTACGCTGATTATCGCAATGAGAAGCCATTCATCGAGGGATGAATTTTATTTTGTGGGTACAAATTTGACAGCTACTCTGTTGGTTATCCTTGACCCACTATTGTTACATTGAACTTAACTGTGAAAAGCTGATACTTACCATGTACTTTTTGACTAGAGAAAAATGATTGCTTCCCTGATGTTCCTGTATTAAGTCAACGTTACCCTCCAATGCTTTTAACTCTTCACTGACCAGTTATAATAAAAACACTCTTGTGGGAAATATATTTCCTCTGCATCTTACAAGGTATATCATTCTTTTGGCTACTGGCTTCACACCATCTGCAGTACCCAGAGCTAAATTTTGGCACGAGCATTTGCGCTTGTGAACTAGGTTTGTGAAAAATGGCCAAGGATAAGAAAAAAAATTGAGTGTTATCAGCTTAATTGGTACTTCTGGCTTCCCTCCTATGGTACAAAAGATTCTTTAAAACTTTTTCCCCATATCATTCTAATCTGTTTTTCCATCTTTTCATTTAGGGCTCAAAAATCCAACTTCTTGCTCAAGCTAAGCAGCATTGCTTACAGAGAATATTCAGCTGAGATCAAATCTTGCTAAAATCAACTATATAACGTATAGCTAAAGATAAAACTAAACGTGTTTCTCTCTCAAAATGTACAGTAAAATATACATTTTTGAAGGATCACAACTTATTGCTTATAGCATTAGATGAAGCAAAGTTCTTGAAAGGCTAAACAGTATTTTGTTTAACACTGTATAGTGTTGTTTTCAACAACCCAATGACTTTATTCCAGTATGTCTCACAGCAGCAAACTGAATTTTTCTAAAACCTATAAGCAAAGTGACCAACCTTCCTAATTATTAAAGAAAGGAGCTATTTCAGGTTTCATGGGAATTTCATCTAACTATTGTTCCCCCCCGCTTTTCCCCCCTCATAAACTGTGTAAGCTACTAGTTGTTACCAAGTTATTATGGCTAAATTGATGATATTGGTCCAAATTTTATTAAGCAATCTCCCATAAACAGGGACATGAGGTACAATTTAAAATAGAATAGAGTAAAAAATGCATCAAGACAGGGGGCTCAGTTTGGAGAACTTTTCTTACTCTTGACAAAATACGACTTAAGCCTGCCAAATATAGAGTTTGTTTTAAACGCCGTAAAGAGCCATTGGCTGAAAGGAGATACCTTTAATAGGAAGCAAATGTTTACCAGATTTGTGCCTTTAATAAGGCCGACACAAGTAGAAGCACCTAAACAGCAAGTGCCACACCAAACTGTTCAGGCCTGGTAAAATATCAGAAACTGCTGGCGTTAATAATTTAACCATTTCTAAAAGTCTCCGTTGAAGAAAATCCAACTGAAAGGAACCCTTCCAGAAAAAGACAGTGTTCAAGAACCTTATCCTACCCCGAGGCTGGTAGCAACAAAAACATTATTTGGCCATGAATTAATACAAGAGTCCTAAATCATTCTGGATTTTAGGTGGACCCTTTTCCACTGTTGCTGGAAGAGACTGAAAAGAAATGTATTTGATGGGCACTTTTAACTTCCTCCCTGCATGTTCCTTCAGGTCCATTCTGAAAGAAGGACAGCATAAGGAAAGATTCCCCTGCTCTTTTTTTCCCTATTGCAAAATCAGCACTGGCATTAGGCAACTCCTAGACAAATCTCCAATATGCTCTGTCATGGCCATTTCTGTTAAAAAAAGAGAGGAAGTGTATGGCTACCATATATAATTGGAGCAAAAGGAATTCCTTAAAGTGGCCTATTTGTTGGAACATCTCCCAGCTATCGAAGAAAACTAGAATTGCAACCTCGGTACAAAGTCAGGCTTTTGTTTGGATACATACAGGAGGAAGGCCTTGGTTTATAGAGGAATGAGGAGGTTTGCAAAAGGCCACACTTCATGCAAAATAACCAACAGTTAAGCCAAGGACTGGGCACTTGGTTAAATAACACAGGGTGTTTACTATCCTTCTAATTTAGCAAGATGAGCTTCTTGCTTGCTCATAGTAGGCCAGAAAAACAAGGTATCTTAAGGCTCATAGAGGCAACTCTGAGATAGTCATAATCAAGACGGTACCATCTGCCTTAATCCTTGCATATAAGTCTTTCACAGGTTGGCCGTTAGGAGTCACAAGCCATCTTGTCCTTGGAAGTCGAGAAGAACGAAGGAAAGTTACAGCATCCGCTCTCCGGGTGGAGCCAAACAATCTCTGACGCCATTTTCAATTCTGGGCATCCTGTTTCAAGCTTATCCAGTAAGGCACCAACTTCCGGTTACATGATGGGGCAGCTGCGGGTCTCATTCTGCTGCAGGAAGGAATGGACAGCTTAGACCTCATGATCTCTGGCTTGGAGGGTTGTATGGATTTGCACAATTATTTCAGTACACAAGTAGTGCCCATAAGCAATAAGTTTACAACCTGGCTGAGCAATACTGGTGGGGGGGAAAGTTCTCGTCTCCTTTGGTAAGTTTGCAAGATTTTTAAGCACACACCCCCCTAGCTGCTTTCATTTCTTTTTTTAATCCCAAATGTGTCAAGGAGATGAGAGGAACATTACTACATTATTCATTTATTAAATTGGTAGGCCGCTTGGATAAGGTGACTCTGGGTCAGAGGTGGTGTTCAGCAGGTTCTGACCAGTTCTGGAGAACCAGTAGCGAAATTTTTTGAATAGTTTGGAGAACCAGCAAATGCCACCTCTGACTGGCTCCACCCCCATCTCTTCTTTGCCTCCCATTGAGTCCCAGCTGATCGGCTGGGTCTTCTTTGGTTGCCCTGCACAGGAGAACAGAGCTGGAAAGCAGGTTAGTGGGGTGGGAATGAGGATTTTGCACTAACCTTCCCCTGCCACACACAACAAACCATGCCATGCCCAAAAAATTTTTGAATACCACCACTGCTCTGGGTGGCTTACAAACCATAAAAGATAAATGGGAAAATTTTATTTTTTAAAACACTGCAAAAAAACTAGAATCAAGGAGATGGATGGCATGGGGATGAGACCTTCTTGCTCTGTCCAACACCTCCAACAGTTAGCTGGAAGCCCCAAGCCAAGTGGGAAAATTTGGGTCACTCTTTTAATGCCCTTCAGAAGGCCAAAAGGGAGGGTGCAGTTCTCACCACCTGTGGTGGTACAGCGTTCCACAAAGTTTGGACCACAATGGAAAATATTCTCCTTGACCCTGCCTGCTGGAATTCCGTAGGAGGCCTCTTCTGCTAGCATCAGTGGGGCAATCTAGACCCATTGGGGTGACTAATGTGCATATTAATACACTTTTGAAAACTTTTCCGCCAGAGGTTTCAGCAGGTTCTGGCCAGTTCTGGAAAACTGGTAGTGGAAATTTTGAGTAGTTCGGAGAACCGGCAAATACCACCTCTGACTGGCCCCGCCCCCATCTCTTCTCTGCCTCCCATTGAGTCCCAGCTGATCGGCTGGGTCTTCTTTGATTGCCCTGCACAGGAGAACTGAGCTGGAAAGCAGGTTAGTGGGGTGGGGAGGGAATGGGGATTTTGCAGTATCCTTCCCCTGCCATGCCCACCAAGCCACGCCACACCCACAAAGCCATGCCACAGAACCGGTAGTAAAAAATTTTTGAATCCAACCACGGTTCTCCCCAATTGGCATTTGAAGTGAAATGCATCCCCATCCACCAAATAAGAATCCAAGGATCTAGTTCTCATTCTCAACATGCAGATGGTCAGTTAAATGTACCTGGCTATGAATCCCTAGCTTTGTTTCTTCTGCAGCATTTTCAATTTCTCCATCACCTTCTCCTCTTTCCAGATACATGATCATTCCTTCTGCAGTCTCCTGAAAGTAGAAGACATGTGACAGAGGTGTTGATTAACTTTTAAAAAAATTATTTTTGTGCCTTCATGTTAAGTCTTCACTCCCAGCAACTGCCTGGATAAACCCATAGAGTTTTCCTGGCAACTGTTTTGTCTTCTTCTTCTTAGGCTGAGAGTGAGTGACTGACCCAAACAACTAAATTGGAAAGCAGAACTCATAGTCTCCTGGATTCTAGGTTGGTGCCTTAAATCATCAAACTAAACTGGCTTTCTGAGTAATAATTGGGTAAAGTCAATTTGGTACTTACATTCCCATCACCGTCTAGGAGAACAATACTGATGTTCTCTCCAAGTCTACATGACTTTGGGGATTCCCAAACCAGGGTGCTAGGACTTGGGTTTAAACCCACACTTTTCCCCCAGATCTGAAAAGACATAATGGTACAGACGTTAAATCTGATTTTAAATGGTTTATGACTGATGTAAAAGGGAATGTGGATAGCTTTTCAAGCAGGCTTAACAATGAGAAGCAAAATAAAACTATTTAAAGTTTTCCATCCCCCCCACAAGAAAGTAGGAGGACTATTAAAAATTGACACTCACAGTTACTACATGACCAGCCTGAAGAATGAATTGAGCAGGAAACTTGTACATAGTGTCTGATTCATTTCGGTGCTGCTTCCTAACCATCCATCCACCTAGTAGCTGATCCTGCAAACCAAAGTAACATCTAAGAAGCAATTGATCTAAAGCCCTGGTGGAAAAACTTAACTTCTTTTGCCAAAAAATTCCTAGCATGTAGGTGAACATGCTCCAACACTGGAAATTTTTAAGAAGAGATTGGATGACCATTTGTCTGAAGTGATGTAGGGTTTCTTGCCTAAGTAGGGGGTTGGACTAGATCAGTGGTCGCCAACCAGTGGGCTGGGGACCACTGGTGGTCTGCAAGAAAATTTTGGTGGTCCACAGACCCAAAGCACCCCCTAAAGCAATTAATCCAGGCTGTGCGGGAACACAAGGCTGCGCCACCCACATGGCCTGCGGAAACACAAGACTTGCATCACTCGCATTGCGAACACGAGGTAGTGAGTAGAGGGGGGAAAGGGTGGAGGGGGGAACTTGTCCCACTCGCCCCATGCACCTGGCCTGGCCACTGGGCTTCTTCTTTCCACTTCATTCTTCTTCTGCTTTTGGCTGCATTGCAAGGAAAGCAGCAAAAGTCTTTCTTTCCCTCCCCCAAACTCCGCCAGAAATGAGTCTTTGAGATCCTGCAAGGCATCCTGAAGTGATATATAAGTCTAAGTGCTTATTGCTATTGCTAAGAATTCCGGGACTATGATCCTATCCCAAACTTGAAAACCATAGGATTTATGAAGGAAACAAGTCAAGCCATTCTTTTCTTTCAAACAAAGAATCTTTAGGTAGCCCTTGACTTACAACCAGAACTAAGAGCAGAATTTCCACTGCTCAGCAAGTCGGTTGTTAAACGAGTTATGCCTGTTTTTAGAGCCTTTTCTGCCATCACTGCAGTGAATCCCATGATTGTTAAGTGAATCTGTCCTGTCCTGTTGACTTTGCTTGTCAGAAGCCAGCTGGGAAGGCCGCAAATGATGATCATGTGACCCTCGGATGCTGCAACCTTTGTAAATACATGCCAGTTGGCAAGCGCCCAAATTTTGATCACATGACCATGGAGATTCTGCGATAGTCCTAAGTGCAAGGACTGGTTTTAAATCCCCCTTTACAGTGCCACTGTAATGGTTGTGGCCATTGGCTGCCGGCCTTCCAGCAGCCAAATCAGATAAGGAGGCAGCGTGGGAGTCCACGTCAGCATCAGGGCAACCTGGGAGCTCTGAGGGGAAGAGGGAATGGAGTTGTCAGAGAAAGAGAGACAGAGGCAGAACCTGGGCCGTCTGTCAGCTCAAATGGAGAGTCAACAGCCCCCAGGTCTGGAGCTGATGAGGAAGAGGAGGAACAGCTGGGTCCAGTGTCTGTCGTGTGGATGTGCAGAAAGCAGAGGAGAGGAGAGCAGTGGAAATCTATGGGCTGATCCTTGGGAAGTAAGAGTCACTGCTGCTAGCAAAGCCCCACTCAAGCTCTGGGGATAAAAGGCAGAGGGCGGAGATGAACAGATGTGGCAGACAACTATTAATCTTCCGGCCGGCTGGACTTGTTAGCCTGTGAGAGAAACATTTTGCCAGGGCTGTCAGCATTCCTAATAAAGGAATCTTTTGAATTCACATCAGAGGGTTTGTCGTGCTTGGGGAGCTGTGTCAGAACAGCAATTTTGAACAGTCACTAAACGAATGGTTGTAAGTTGAGGGCCACCTGTGTTCCCAAAGTTACCTTTTTCCAGATGCAAACAGACACCCAGGTGTTTGAAAACTCCAGAGACAAATGGTTTTTACCTGATCAGAATTGTTTTTAATTTTGATGAATTTTCCTTCCATGTCAATGTCTTCTATGGAGATGCTTCCTGAAGAAGATGCTCGCTGGACCAGTTTGAAGCTCAGGCTGTGTGCCTGTTTCTTGGCCGATGCGCGTTTGCGTTTCCTTCCTTGCAGGTAGAGGCGGTGGCCGTGACTTATGGTAGTCCAACTCCCATCGCTTCTCCTCTCTGCTTCCCCACTTTCAGAGAATTGGGAGAGTTTCAGGCTACCGAAGAAACACACACACACACACAAAATGTCACTCTTAAAAGCCACAACCTAGATTATGAAGAAAATCTAGTCCTTGAGTTACGACCACAATTGAGCCCCAAAATTTATGCTGCTTTGTAAAGTGAGGCTTGGTTCCATTTTACAACCTTGCCTGGCACAGTTAGGTGGATCACTGTAGTTTTTAAGTCAGTAACATGCTGGTTAAGTGAATCTGACTTCCTCGCTGACTTTGCTTGTCGGAAGGTTGCAAAAGAGGACTGTGTGACCCAGGGGTGGGATTCAAATTTTTAACAACCGGTTCTGTGGCTTAGGTGGTAGGTGTGGCTTGGTGGTCATGTTATTGGCTGGGCGTGGCCAACTCAATATCACTCACATCGAGGCACGCATCTCCTCGCCCGGCCTCTCATGACTGTGGGGACGCTGCAACAGTCGTAAGTGTGAAAAATGGTCATAAGTCACTTTTTTCAGTGCCATTGTAACTTTGAATGGTCACTCCACACAAGCAAAGTACCAGCAAAGAAAGGGGAAAAAATTCCAGAGACATTCCTGAGACAAGAAGTCTAGTCCTGCCAAGAATGTAGTAAGGGTTAATGGAGAGGCAGTTTCTGTAAGCAACACCAGAATGTTTCCTTCCTGCCTTCCTTACAGGATTAGGCCAGTAATTTCTTCTAACAACCGGTTCTCCGAACTGCTTAGAATGTTAACAACCGGTTCTAGTGAATAGGTGAGAACTGGTAGAATCCCACCCCTGGCGTGACCCCTGGAAACTGCAACCATCATAAATAGGAGTCACAAATAGATGCCAAGGTCCATGGGGATGGTGCAGTGGTTATAATGGTGAAAAACAGTCGTAAGTGACTTTTCCCCGTGCCATTATAACTTTGAAAGTCACTTGAGAGCCACGGTGGCACAGTGGTTAGAATGCAGTACTGCAGGCAACTTCTGCTGACTGCTAGCTGCCTGCAATTTGGCAGTTTGAATCCCACCAGGCTCAAGGTTGACTCAGCCTTCCATCCTTCCCAGGTGGCTAAAATGAGGACCCAGATGATTGGGGGCTGACTCTGTAAACCACTTAAGAGTGGGCTGTAAAGCAATATATAAGTCTTAAGTGCTATTGCTATTGCTATTCTGGTTTTGCACCTTGTGTGAATTCAGTTGTATTGGATTTAATGCATCATGCAAACTAGATTAAGGGCTAACAGTGGTTAGACTGCAGTGCTGCAGGCTACTTCTTTGCAATTTGGCAGTTCAAGTCTCACCAGGCTCAAAGTTGACTCATCCTTCCATCCTTCCATGGTAGGTAAAATGGGGACCCAGATTGTTGGGGGAAATAGGCTGACTCTGTAAACTGCTTAGAGAGGGCTGTAAAGCACTGTAAAGCAGTATATAAGTCTAACCGCTATTGCTAAACAAGCTGTTGTAAGTCAACAGTGTACTTACTGAGAGGAGATTTCCAAGCTTACCGTTTTTCTTCTCCTTCCAGCAGCATCTTGTAGGCATTGATCTCAAGGTCCAGGGCCAGCTTCACATCCAACAGATGCTCGTATTCATTCAGCTGCGATTGCATCTGTTGCTGCATCTCTGCCATCTCCCTGTTTTTTTCAGCTAGTCGTCTTTTGGAGGAGTCGCATTCAGTGTCAATCGCTCTATGTAGTTCCTTTATCTTAGTTTCCAGCTCTTTGATCCTGGCTTGCAATTCGGTGTTCTTGGATTTTACAGAAATGTTTTTAAGGTTGGAGCGACAGAGCTAAGAACAGACTGGTTCTAAGAGCAGACATCTCTTTTTAAAAGACTGAAGGGGCCCCAAATCAGCACTGAAACTTTTATTTGGGGTTTTGCTCATTAGATACCGTAGGTTTGTTGTTATAGAAATGGCTAGTAGATATTCTTATGCTAGCCGTGGTGGCGCAGTGGTTAGCATGCAGTATTGCATGCTAACTCTGCCCACTACTAAGAGTTCGATTCTGACTGGTTCAAGGTTGACTCAGCCTTCCATCCGAGGTCGGTAAAATGAGGACCCAGATTGTTGGGTGCTGACTCTGTAAACCACTTAGAGAGGACTGTAAAGCACTATCTGGCAGTAAATAAGTCCAAGTGTTATTGCTATTTCTATTTTTACTATATAGAAGTAAAAAGTTGAGGTGGTATGCTACTACCTTACTCTACTGCATCAAAAGGAGTCAGAAGTTAATACTTTTCTTTTTCTTTCCCCTCTTACCCGATACTGTTTTTCTCTTCCCCCTTGTTTTTATTTTTATTCACACTTCTGTATTTTATATTTTGATGAACTAATAAAAGGCTCTTCCTAATAGAAGACCCAGGAGGCATCTGCTCACTCTTGTGTATCCCTAGTTTTGCCTGGTTTTTCCGTTTACCTGTGATACGAGATTATCAACCTTCAGTTTCGTTTTTTTCAGTTCCTCTTGAACAGAAGTAGCAAAATCATGCTTCTTTTCAGCATAAAGGAGCGCATTTTCTACCTGCAAAAATAGTTTTGGTTAATAACGTTTTGCTGCAGCACATTCCTATCTACAAACAGGAATAAAACTATTTCTGACTTTCAGAGTGCGTGTGTGCTGTTTGTAAGTGAATGTATTGCTTCTTTTCATATTTTCATCCAAATTGCATCCAAAAATTATCCCAAGGGACATTTTGAATTCCCTTCCTTCCTAAACTGTAGGCGTTTGTTTCTGTTTCCACAGACATTGTCATCTTCCCATCCATTCCCAAATCATTCCCTTCAATGTTCCACGGCTAAACTGTGGATTTAATTTCTAGACTCAACCAACTAACTAGCTTCTGGCTCCTTTAATGATGAAGAACTTATGGCCTTTTAGAAGTTGCTGATGTTCCAGCATTCTTCACCACTGGATTATTCTGATTTAGGGTTGCTTTGAGTTGTAGAGCTGTAGATCCCTTATCATCGATTTTACAATTGTTTATTCTAATCCTTGAAAGAAAAGAGTGGTCCATGAAAATACATGGCTTTGAGTAGACAACATGACATTTTCCCTTTCCCTTAATTAATGAAGACTCTTCCCATTTAACTCACTTTGGCTTGGAAATTTTGTTCCACCTGATCTTTGTATTCCTTGATTTGTTTTTCATGCTCTTTTCTCAGCTCCTGCAGAGAATTCATTAGTTTAGCTTCATATTCCTGTTGACGGCCAGATACAATCCCTTGAATCCTGCTCTCGTAAAGTTGCTTCTTGTTCTTGAGTTCCTGAGAGGAGAAACAAGTTGCAAAGGAAGAATTTTCTTAACTTAATCCCTAAACAAAGTCTTTAATTCAACTGACAAACCTGGATCCCCACCGACGCCCTCAAATTAATTGTGGGCTGAGTTTGGATATGCCTAACGCAGCTTCATCCAAAATAACACAAGTAGCATTTTCAAATCTACAAAGACGTTCTCCTTGTCTTTTGTAAAATTTAGGGCCTAGCCATGGTCGTAAATATGAATCGGTTGCCACGCATCTGAATTCTGATCACATGACCATGGGGATGCTACAAAGGTCATGCGTGAAAAACAGTCATCAGTCACTTTTTTCAGTGCTGTTGTAACTTTGGACGTCACTAAATGAGCCGTCCACCTGTGGCTTTACTCCCACGTCGAGCCGTAGTTTGTAATTGTTCTTTTCTTTTGGCAGCTCTGCATGCACAGGCTGGGAACTGGCTCCAGCTACTCCCCCGCCTCACTGCTGTCCAACTCCGAAGGCAGCTGATAACTGCCAGTCTGCCCTGGCCCCATCTCTGCCTCTGATGCAGAGCCCTCGTCCGAGCCCTCCTCAGCCTCCAGGACTGGCCTGGGTTCCTCCCCAACCTCCTCACTGTCCGAATCTATTGCCAGGTCCACTGGCCACCGGCGGACCACAACACAAACACTAACTTCTAGCATTCAGACCTAGAACTTTTCTCATGATCTGAAGGCTGATTGTCAGCAGGAAAAGTGGTCACCTTCTTCTTGTAATTGGCCAATCTAGCAGGCGATCACCAAATACAACGGACTGTCTCGGTTTTTTCCCTCTGGAAAACATTTCCCTTTTCATCAAAGAAGCTTCCTCAGTTCTAAACCAAACTTCTTCAGGACTGAAGCAGCTCCTGCCAAAATTATTTTGGTTAAAGACAAGAATATAAGTACTTCTGTTTCCACACAGAGGCCACTTCTGAACTTGGTGCTTGAAATGGAGAAGAATGAAACTTTGATTTGGGGTTTTATCAATTTGATCGATAAATCTTTACAGAAATGGCTTGTTCATATTATTATGAAAAACACAAAGTGATTTTGATGTCAATGCCTTATTTTACGGCAACAAAGAGAATTGGAAGTCAAAGTTTCTTTTTCTTTTTTCCTTATCCTTCCTCACTTCTCTTCCCCCTTCTTCCTTCCCACTGTTTTCCTATTTACTTTGTATTTTTTTTGTATCTTATTTTTATTATCATATGATTATATTAAGATTACTGTTAATCTTCTCATCACTCATCACCCATCCCCTCCGACTTGTGAACTGTATGACTGTAACTTTGTCACTTGTATCCTTACAATTTATATTGACTGTTACCTAGTATGATTTGATTGCTTATTGTACCTTATCACTATTATCAAGTGTTGTACCTTATGATTCTTGACTCTTGACGAATGTATCTTTTCTTTTATGTACACTGAGACCATTTGCACCAAGACAAATTCCTTGTGTGTCCAATCACACTTGGCCGATAAAGAATTCTATTCTTATAACCCAATTCAAAAGTTTTTTTTAAAAAAAGGAACTGAAGAAGGGATGGCATGATAGCAGTGTTCTAATATCTCAGGGGTTGCCACAAAGAAGAGAGTCAAGCTATTCTCCAAAGCCTCTGAAGGGAGGACGAGAAGCAATGGATGGAAACTAATCAAGGAGAGAAGCAACTAAGGATAAATTTTCTGACAGTTAGAACAATTAATTAGTGGAAGTTGTGGGTGCTCCATCACTGGAAGTTTTTAAGAAGAGTTTGGACAATCACTTGTCTGGAATGGTATAAGGTTTCCTGCCTGAGCAGGGGGTTGGACTAGAAGACCTCCAAGGTCCCTTCCACCTCTGTTATTCTGTTAAGCTCCTTGGATGAGAAGTGAAACGTTTTCAAGGGGGAAAAAAACCCAAGAAAGTCCAGTGGCCTTCTGGAAAGCACCTTTGGGGCAACCATGGCTTGGATTATTGAGAATCTCCGTAGACAGTACTTTTGCTTGTAACCTTGTCAGCTTTTGTCCTGATGGCCAGGAAAAAAATATCAGCAAAGTTATTTTCCATTTCCATTGGGAAGAACAGAGGGGAGATGACGCCCCTTCAGATTATTTGTACAAGTTTGAAGCTCTAAGGGAATGGATCAAATTGGCATTTTGGACTGACAATACATACGTTTTCATGGAAGCTCTTCAGAAACACCACTTGTTCTCGGAAAGATTTCACTTGATTTTCCAACTCTGCTCTTTTCAACTTCTCATTCTGAAGTTCATTTCTGGAACTTTTCAGCAGCTCCTTAAGCTAGGGAAAAAAAACCCAACAACATTTGCTGTGCTCAAGGAAGCATTTGCACAAGCTATAGGACCTGTATACTGTACGAGTCAAAAAGAGGGCTGTGAAAATATCTACAGACCCCTCACATCCCGGACATAAACTGTTTCAACTCCTACCCTCAAAACGACCCTATAGAGCACTGCACACCAGAACAACTAGACACAAGGACAGTTTTTCCCTGAACGCCCTCACTCTGCTAAACAAATAATTCCCTCAACACTGTCCAACTATTTACAAAGTCTGCACTACTATTACTATTAATCTTCTCATCTCTCCTTATCACCCATCCCCTCCCACTTGTGACTTTATGACTGTAACTTTGTCACTTGTATCCTTACGATTTATATTGACTGTTTCCTAGTATGATTTGATTACTTATTGTATCCTATGACTATTATTAAGTATTGTACCTGATGATTCTTGACTCTTAACAAATGTATCTTTTATGTACACTGAGAGCACATGTATCAAGACAAATTCCTTGTGTGTCCAATCACATGTGGCCGATAAATAAATAATTCTACCCTAAAGGTTAGGATTTTAGGAGTTAGGATTTTCAGCTAAGATTTTGTCTGAAGTGAATCATCCATCTTTCAAGATTCACCTCCTTCTGTAGCCTAAAGGGAAACTATTTCAAGTCAGCCTATTCCAGCAGATCATTTTAGGCTGTAAAACAGCATGCAAGCTTTTGTTATTCTTACTAATTGTAGATAAAACAAACATGCATTCCTATGTTTTTCAGCATGTAAAACTGATTACGTTCACACCCTAAAATATGTAATGTAGTTTATTTTGGCTTGGCCTACTGCGTGGTTCTAAGCCAACTTTGTGTATCAGAACATTATTTCACTAACCCAACTAGAATTGCCAGTTAATAAGCCATGGAGTACAAGCAACTTAATGAAGATGTTGGCATCAGCGGAGATTCCTAAACCAGCATGGATTAGATAGCTGTCATCTTCCCCCTAAGATATAGGAGTACGCTTGTTCTAAGGCATTTCTAGGTGAGCGCTTAGGAAAGCAAATAAGGATTAATTTTTGAATGAGGTCTTTTAGTGCCATCCAAGAGTGGCATGATTCTGCAGCTCTGTTGATGGGAGGGGATTTGACTGACGGCTGGGTGTCTTTTTAGGTTGAAAGTCCATTCAAGGTCAAATAGTATGATTGTGAATACCCCTCCCCAATTATTATAGAAAACTCTACACCTCCGTCGACCTCATTCACAAGGAAATCAAACCCAGACACAGGTAGTCCTTGACTTACTGTTTGTTTGGTGATCGTTCAAAGATACAACGGCACTGGGAAAAGTGACTTATGACCATTTTTCACACTTGCAACCATTGTAGCCACCTCATAAGTCACATGATCAACATTCAGCTGCTTGGCAACTGACTCGTATTTGTGACTGTTGCAATGTCCCAGATGTCAGGATTCCAGCAATCGCTCTAATTAAATCATGATTCTCGAGCCAAGCTTCAACCAACTTCAAAGGATTCGTTAGAGGCAACATACTGGCATGACCTGTATGAAGCCAACTCTGGCATACGTAATTTACAGTCACCTGTGACCCTGTTTCCCCCTCCCCTGGTGTCTCATAAAACAAATTCTCCAATTGAGCACGTTCACAGGCTGGGTGTCATAAATCACATTCTCCAATTAAATATATTCAAGGGCAAAAGCTCAGGTATTTTAGTTACAATCTTTTAAAGATAAGAGTTGGAATGTATTTTCGCTGCACTGCTCTTCCAGATTTCCTTCCTCCCCCCTCCCTTTTTTATGGCAACTACTAAGACAGGCATAGGAGTGTTTTATGAGTTGATACCGGGGTCATATAATCCCCTTTTGCAGCCTGATGAGCAAAGTCAATGGGGAAGCCAGGTTCACTTCACAACCCTGATACTAACTTAACAACTGCACTGACTCATTGAACAACGGTGGCGAGGAAGATTGTAAAGTGGGGCAAAACTCACTTAACAACCGACTCACCTTAGCAATGAAAATTTTGGGCTCCATTGTGATCGTAAGTCGAGAACTTACCTGTACTGTGGGAATCCAGATTTCCCCCATTCAGAGATCCAGAATCCTTCCCCCCCACCAAATCCAGCATAGCAAAATAAACCCAAAAGCAAAATAAATATACAGGGTAGATAATAAAGACTCCACAATTTTAACAAGACAGTTGAGATTTCTCTGATCAACCTCTTACAGAGGTGGTTTGGTCCTTGGATTCTTGAAGCTCTTTCTCCAAATTCTGTTGCATGTGTAAGGCGGTCGCCAGTTCAGCCTCTCTGGAGTTTAGCCGAGCATCCAGATCCCTCACTCGAGCAACTGCCGAACTTAATTCATGTTCTTTTTTAGTGTTCCTGCAAACAAAGTGAGATGCATCAGAGGATGGCTTGGTGTCTTAAGGTGGTGTGTTCTTTAAAACAGCTTCAAGCTTGGTTTGGGAAGGCTAGCTGACCATTTTTTTTGTCTAGCACATTAAACTGTAAAGTTCGTACATTGGTTATTTTGCTGGTTGCACGAATCCAGCCCATGAGGGAGGCGGTGTGGCTCGGGCCTCTGTACTGATTCCACAAACCACAGCTTAGCATAATGTGAAACACCAGTCCAGCCTCCAAACTTCTGAATGTAAACTCCCCGAAGGTAATCAAAGCAGAGGAATCCAATTTTATCAAATGGTATTTCACAAATCTATAAAAGAAATATCAGTAACACTGTCTGAGACATGTAAGCAAGCCATTAATCAACCTCACCGCATCCTGTGATTGTACCATACATAGAAAACCAGCTCCAGTAAACAAGGTTAAATTAACCAGGATTATACATGATCTGGACAGCCACTATGCCACCATGTCCACTCTCAGACAGACAGGGATGCTAGACTGCTACTGCGTAGGGCAAATGCTAAATCAGCATTTGTGTCCATGGCAACTGCCTCCTCAGCAGAGAATCTTAAAAGGATAACTGGAAAGGAAAACTTCCGAAGAATTTTGGCCCTCAGGGGCCACTATCCTTCCCCAGCCAGCCAGGATATGCTTTCTGTTAGTTATGCGATCAGTAGAGGCACATCTGCAGTACTATTTGAATTTTATTGATAACATTAACATAGGGATCCCCAAACTTGGCAACTTTAAGACTTGTGGACTTCAACTCCCAGAATTCCTCAGCTATGCTAGCTGAAGAATTCTGGGAGTTGAAGTCCGCAAGTCTTAAAGTTGCCAAGTTTGGAGACCTCTGCGATATATTGTAGTAATGTCTGGTGCAAACAACTGGATCCACATATGTAGAAGCTATTTTATTGTATTTTGTCTATAATACAGGAGTCTAGAGTCTAGACTGCCTACTTTTGGGAACAGACAGGTAAGGTTCTATGGCGCTTAGGACAGAATTCCCCAACTTTTCAGGAAACATCCTTTATTTTCAGGATTGTCCTTGAAAAAGAGTTCCTTTGCTGCTAATATTTACCAACTCACAATGAAGTTATGTCTGTTTTAAACATTACTATTTATAAACATTTATCAATATTTATCGGTCCATAATTCTCCAGTATGGAGAGAGGTTATTTTGTATATCCAAAATTGGCAAATCAGAAATTATGATTACATTTTCCAGATTAAACAACTAATGGACAGTTCATGAAATCCCTAATTCAGAAAGAAAGGCTGAGTTTTTGATGTCAGTCCACAAGGATTCAAAGCATATGGAAAGAAATTCAAACCAGGGTGATATTGTCCAGAGGGATTGGCTTTGAATAAGTTTACCCAGGATTGTTCACAAAACAGAAGCCTTTGTGGTTACAAATATGACAAGCCTTTTAACAGTTTTAATACTGAGATCCAGGCAACAGTAACTAGACACCTACTTAGCACATGCAAAAAAAATATCCAGCTGAGTTTCTTTCTTATCATGGTTTGTCTGTTTTTGGTTCAACCCTTTGGATACCCACGCTTCACTATGAAATTATGTGATGGGGCTTAGTTTTTGGGGAGGAAAATAAAGGGGAGAATTCTGCTTCTGCCTACTAACATCTATCGGTATTCATCTGGCTAGCGTCTTGTCAGTGTGTGAGAGAGTTGAGGGCTGTTTGGAAACTGAAACAGTATTTGCTGTGTGAGCAAGGAGGAGACAGCAAGGAGCCTGGGCGTGGCTTAGCTCAACTGTTCTGTACAAAAGCTGTTTGCTGCTGTGAAAGTAAAACTAAAACTGAAACTCCTCTCTTCTGCTTGTGTTTTGCATTTGGAACAGATTTCTTTTCAGGTGAGGAGGGGGAGTAGAACTCCTTAGCATCAGAGCATGTTAATAATAATATATGAAATACTGATGCTGTGATGGTCATTTTGAAAAATCCTTTCTTAGTGAGCACCTAGAAGCCAAGAGGAACATACAGCCAAATTTTGTAAGCTTTATGGTTTTGGAGATTTTGTGATGATGTGTGAGTGGTATTTCACACACATATATATACATATACACATATATATATATAAATCCCACAATAACCCTGTGAGGTGGGATGGATTGAGAGGATGAAGGACTGGCCCAAAAGCACCCAAGCCAGCTTTTATGCCTATTGACAGTTCATGTATCACCAAGTTGTGCCTTACTCCTAGCAACCATGTCTATTTTTCTCCTCCCCTGTTCCTTCAAGGGAAAGGTAAGCCTGGAACTCATTGCCAACTGGTTTCTAGGCCAATACCTTAGCCATCAAACTGGCTCTCATCCAATTTATCCAAGTAGCCTAATGGGTGAAAAAGCAAGCAAAAGGTTTTAGCGTGTTGTGTGAACTGGGCTTCCACTCCCACCCCAGTTCCTTTTGTGGGTGTCACTGGTGTAGAGTCTCCCGCTTGGGTGGGGGTGGGGGGTTGGACTAGATGACCTACAAGGTCCCTTCCAACTCTGATTATCTGTTATCTGCCGGCTGTGCGGAAACGGGATTTGTGGCTTATAAAGGAAAACCTGTTTTGGCACCACAGGGCCGGCCCGAGGAGTGAAGAAACCGGCCTCAACCATCCGCGTTTCAGTTCTCCCCAGGACCGTGGGAATCCAGCCCGTTGCGGGCCCGTTGGAAAGCGGCTCCCCGGCGCCGGACTGACCTGGCCAGAAGCTGCCGGTGCTCTTCGCGCAGCGAGTCCGCTGCCGCCTGCAAGGCCGCCTCTTGCAAGGCCCGGCGCTCCAACGCCTGGCGAGCCTTGGCCAGCTCCCTTTCGTAGCTGCTCCGTAGGGAGCCCAGGTCGCGGCTGCTGTCCTCCTCACACCGGCCCAGGCGGAGATGCAACGCCGCTTTGGCCGCCTCCAAGGCCCGCACGCGTTGGATGTAGGTGGCCAGGCGGTCGTTGAGCTGGCGCAGCTCCTCCTTTTCCCGCAGGGGTCTCCGGAGGTTCGGGCTGGCCAAAGGGCTCCACAAGGGGTCCGAGGCCAGCCCGCTGTCCGATTCCGGCGTGGAAACGCTCGCCGCGGCCATCGGGGCCGAAGAAAGAAACAAGGGAGCCGGCCGGCCAGAAGGACTTGCGCAAACACGCCCTGCGCGGGGCAACGACCGGGCCCTTTTAAGGGGAAAGTGCGGCCGCGCCGCGAGGACGATGCTCCGCCGGGTTCGGAGCTGGAGAGCAGGCGAAGGGCATCTGTCGGGCTCCAGCCGTTTTTCCTCCCACCCATGGCCAAGCTTACCAGGCGTCCCACGGAGTCTCCAGCCTGGGACGCATCGCGCCTCTTTTAACCACCGCACACAAAAAGAGGCCGACCCCTCTACCCCCAAGGGGAGGTGGGCTCGGCTGCCAAGGCGCGGCACGTGCATTCTCACCTGGTCATTCCTTTAATAAAAAGATGCCGGCATCAAAATGGCCCGCAGGACTAAAAGGAAGGGGATGCAGGTAAAGATCTTCGCAAGGTTGCAAACTCTCCAGGATATAACTTGGTCGGCTGGGATGAGCACGGGTAAACGCCCTAGTTGCTCGGGTTAAATGGCTGGAAAAACCTAGCCGGGAGGAGAACGGAGTTGAGGCATGAGGGGTGATGAGTTGGAGGGGTGAATTTAGTTGGGGTCCTCATTTTAGGATACCAGGGGTCCTTGGTGCTGTCTGAGCTTGGTTATTTTCTTGCAGATGTTTCGTTACCCAGCTAGGTAACATCATCAGTGCTACAGTGGTGGGATTCAATTTTTTTTACTACCAGTTCTATGGGCGTGGCTTGGTGGGCCTGGTACAATACTGTAAAATCTCCATTCCCTTCCCATCCCACTAACCTGCTTTCCAGCTCCGTTCTCCTGTGCAGGGCAACCAAAGAAGACCCACCCAATCAACTGGGACTCGGGAGGCGGAGAATAGATGAGGGCGGGGCCAGTCAGAGGTGGCATTTGTCGGTTCTCCAAACTACTCAAAATTTCCACTACGGTTCTCCAGAACTGGTCAGAACCTGCTGAATACCACCTCTGGGTGCTAGTAAGGAGTGATGTTTGCTGTTTACTGATGTCTCTTTGGCAGTTTCTGGACTGGGGTATTGATTACTTGATTGTTGGTCTGAAGTTGACCTTGGAGTTAATCTAGGCTGATGAGGTTGCTGATTCCTGGTGGAGAGATGCTGGAGTCTTTTTGTCCTCTTTTGGGGTGGTTGGTTGTCTCTTTGGCATAGGTTACGCCAAAGAGCCATCAGTAAACAGTCCAACCAAATAATCTCTAAGACCGCCCCCATTCACACAGACAGGCAAGTCACCAGAATATAAATTGACAGCAAACAACACTTCTTAGTAGCACTGATGATGCTACCTAGTTGGGTAATGAAACATCTGCAAGAAAATAAGCAAGTTCAGAGAGCACCAAGAAGCCCACAATCCTCCTCCACTCCACAAACCCCACCCCTTTCTAGCATTGATGACGTTACCTAGTTTGGGTAATGAAGCATCTGCAAGAAAATAACCAAGCTCAGAGACCACCAAGGACCCCTCATTTCAACCCTGAGCTACACATATTCCTTTATTGGTATCAACTTGTGGCAGTTGGGACTGAAATTTCCATTGCTGAGATAAGTGGTTGTTAAGAGAGTTGCACCGGATTTTACGGTCTTTTTTTTTCTTTGCTCTGGTTGTTAAGTGAATCAGGGAAATTGTTAAGTGGATCATGCAGTCATTAAGCAAATCCAACTCCCACATTGACTGCTTGTTGGAAGCTGGCTGGGAAGGTCATAAATAGCAACCACATGACCCCAGGATGCTGCAACCATTCTAAATACATACTGGTTGCCAAATCCCCAAATTTTGCTTACATGACCACGGGGATGCCACGGCAGTCATAAAGCACAAGGACCGGTTGCAACTCATCTTTTTCAGCGCCATTGTGACTTCCAACAGTCGCTAAACAAATGATTGTAAATCAAGACTACCTGTGTTTTCCAGCTGGCTGGATGAATTGGGTTACTCTAGGCTTGCTAGGGAAAAAAATAATCATCTTCTTGTGCCATATCCATCATCGGATGTTGGCGATCATATTTTTATCAACAGCCGCATGAAAAAGTGCTGCTGAATTTTGTCCAAAACAGTCCTTTAGATTTTGAGGCCACAATGTTCTTCTTCTGCCTGGATCTCACTTGCCTTCCGTCTTTCCCTGGAGGATTAAGTGAAGTAGGCCGTATTTTTCCG
Source organism: Naja naja (assembly GCA_009733165.1). NCBI lineage: Eukaryota > Metazoa > Chordata > Lepidosauria > Squamata > Elapidae > Naja > Naja naja. The sequence continues at coordinate 9,771,220 of CM019163.1, forward strand.
AGTGTCGCATCCCATGTCTGAAATATTCTAACTTTCGCTTTTCTGTGGTTTTGATGGTTTCCCTTGGCTTCCCCAATTGGCTTCTCACCTCCTCATTTCTGATTTTGTCAACCCAGCTTATACGGCCTTGGTGGTGCAGGCTGTTAAATGCCTAGCACTTAATTCCAGCTGCCTGCAATTACTGCAGGCTCAAATCCCACCAGGCTCAAGGTTGACTCAGCCTTCCATCCTCTCGGGGTAGGTAAATTGAGGACCCAAGATTGTTGTGGGCAATAAGCTGACTTTGTAAAAATGCCGCTTAGTAATAAGCAGGCATATACAATGGAATGAAGGCTATTGCTGAGCGCATTGGGTTGTGCTCCAAACATTGTAAGCCGCCCTGAGTCTCCGGAGAAGGGCGGCATATAAATATGAATTTAAAAAAACGTAACAGCCGCCTGTAAATCCACATTCCAAATGCTTCTAGTCTCTTCAAGTGGCTTTCTGTCAGAGACCAACTCTCTACTCCATAGAGTAGGATAGAAAAGATGTAACATCTGACAAGCCTGATTTTCAATCTTGGGCTTATTGCAGAAGACTTTTTTCATTTCGAAGACTGCTGTTCAAGGTTTCTCTATCCTTGCTTTTACTTCAGTGGCCATGTTCCAGCTTTCATGTAAATTAGAACCGAGGTACGGGATCCTTTCAACATTAATATACTTGTTATCTTATACATTTTTGACAAATAAATAAATACCTAAATAAATAAATAATCGCGGTGTATAATAAATCCAGCTTAGCAATCATCCTGCCCGGCTGGTAGGAAGGCAAGTTCCACAACGCAAAGCCTGTGGAACAGCCCTATGTTGCAAAATAAAGATTGCTCTCGGCATATTTGTGCAGCAGTGTTCAAGACACAAGTCGGAGGTGCACCTTCCTTTGTCTCACTCAATAACTTCCTGCCCGTTGCTAAAAGCAAAAAAACAAAAAACAAACCCAGGGTGCCCACCAGCATTAGCTTTTAAAGACCAGCTGCCTTCTTTTTCTTTTAAATTTAACCTTTGGGAAAGAAGAACATAATTACGCTTCCATCCCCTATTATTTTCGGCGGTCTGGCAGGCGTTTTGCACCTGCTGCCTTCAAAGGCTGGGCTTGGCTTTGCATGGGCATCTCCCTTGTCTTGGCCACTGCGCTCCATGGCCTTAGGACTTAATCATTAAACTGGCTGCTAAAGAGCCGGATTTACTGCTGACCAGGAGTGGGTGGACAGAGCAGGCATTCTGCAGTCCGAAGGGTGATGCATGGTGGCTCTGTGGCATTCTTTTCTTTTAGCTCTCGATGCCAGAGGGAACAACAGCGACAGCTGTCTAACAACCGTGCTTTGAAAAACCAATGGGGCAGTTCTAAGAGACATGCCATAATCTTCCAGCTTCTTTTCACATTCTGAAAACTCTGTTTCTTTCTTTAGAAGTTAAGTCCTCTTCAGTTTGGAGGAAAAGCACCCCAGATCCCAGCCTTTAGCAATGGGTCTAAAAACACACACATGCTAAGCTATGGTTTTTAACAATGAACTGCATATTTATTTATTTATTTTGCAACATGACCCTCACCAGTGGTGGGATTCAATATTTTTTACTACCGGTTCTGTGGGCGTGGCTTGGTGGGCATGGTGTTGCTTGGTGGGCATAGCAAGGGAAGGATACTGTAAAATCTCTATTCCATCCCCACTCCTGGGGGAAGGTTACTGTAAAACCCCATTCCCTGCCCACCCCACTAACCTGCTTTCCAGCTCCGTTCTCCTTTCCAGGGCAACAAAAGAAGTCCCAGCCTATCAGCTGGGACTCAGGAGGCAGAGAATAGATGGGAGCGGGGCCAGTCAGAGGTGGTATTTGCTGATTCTCTGAACTACTCAAACTTTCCGCTACTGGTTCACCAGAACTGGTCAGAACCTGCTGAATACCACTTCTGACCCTTACATAATCCAATTAAGAGTGCTTCCAGTTAATCACTGTTGGCAAATCAGGCCTGCAAACCAGTGGTGGGATTCACAGTTTCTGATGGACGTGGCAAGGGAAAGATACTGTAAAATCTCCAGTTAGAGGTGGTATTTGCCAGTTCTCCGAACTATTCAAAGTTTCTGCTACCGGTTCTCCAGAACTGGTCAGAACCTGCTGAATACCCACCTCTGCTGCAAACATTCAGATGACCACTAGAGGGCAGCAGTGAGAATGTTTGATCTTTGGGCTGCCATCTACAGGCCAAGCAGGAATTTTGCAGGCGTGTAGTGCAGATATGGAAAACTTACAATGGGGTTTCGTGCATCCAGAATATTTACCAAAGACACTTATCATGGTTTACTCAAAATGGACTAATGCAATTTTTCTTTTGCACGCCTTATGAAACCATTCCCTAATAGCCTGAATCCATCCCACACCCTGGCTTGTGTGTATGTTTAATATTTGGCTAGCTTTTGGTTTTGTGTGTTGTAGGAGTTCCGGCAAGTTTAATTTTAATTGTCTATGGAGATTCTGAGTCCTCCAGGTCATGGTTGTCCCAATGGTGCTTTTTTAAAGAGGCAACGGGACTTTCTTGTTTTGCTTTGAAGATGTTTCGCTTCTCATCCAAGAAGCTTCTCCAGTTCTTCTTGGTTGAGAAGTGAAACGTCTTTAATTGTAATTAATTTCCTGAAAAATGGCACTTCATCCCTGCAAAACATGGGAGTGGAGTTTGCTCCCTTCTTGCATTGATGATGTCACCTGGTTTGGGTAAAGAAACGTCTGCCAGAAAACGACCAACCTCAGACAGCACCAAGGACCCTTCATGTCAACCCTGAGTTACATCGTATTTCCATTTATTGGGAGCTGACGTGAGCCCAGGTGTCGGCAGAAGGGACGAACCTTCTCCCCACGCGAGTACCTAGTCATGCCACTAGGAGGCGCTCCTTCTCCAACGATAGCCGAGTTGCAATCCGGAGCCAGCTAAATTCCTTCAAAACGCTTTCCTGGATTTTGTGGTTTCGAGATGCTTATTTTAAGCCTCGGCGGCGGCGATGGACCAATTAGATATTGTCGCGGTCGGCTGATCTCGTGGCCGCGCCACGCTTTCCTTGGCGAGAGAGAGAGAGAGAGAGAGAGAGAGAGAGAGAGAGAGAGCTACTGGCAAACGGGTGGGGTAAGAGGCTAGACAAGCAAAGTTTAGAGAGTGTGGGAAGGCATCTAAACGCCTTTGGCTAAGCGGAGCTTCTCCTGATTTGTGAGCGGCTGGCAGGCTGGCAACTTTTCCGCTGCTGCTCCATCACTGGAGGTTTTAAGAGACTGGACAGCCACTTGTCCGAAATGGTATAGCGTCTCCTGCTTGAGCAGGGGGCTGGACTAGAAGACCTCCAAGGTCCCTTCAGCTCTATTCTGATTGTTGGATTTTCTTGGATGCAATAGAGAGGAAAGCACGGTGGGTTTTTCTCCCCTATAGAGACACCCCTCCGGGAAGACAGGTAAGAAGTGGAGGGAGGAGGGAAGGGGGGGGTGATGGTACGGCTGGTCTGGATTTTAGCTTCTAGCTCCCGCTTTGCAGAAACAGCAGGAGTTTGTGGTTTGTTTCCTTTCTCCCCTTCCCACCCGCGCAATAATATTAGATGGCCATGAGCTACAAACAACTGGGGGTTTTGGGGAGCTCTGGCCAGCTCACAAAACTAAGGGGGTGGGAAATTGGCCAAAGGAGTGCATGGACTTGCGTTCAGTCCCCAGAGGAAAAGCTGGATTGTAGACAAGGAAATGAATCTAGCCAGAAAGCTAGATTCGCAGTTGGCACCTGCGTCTCCAGCCCACCTCCCGTGATATTACCTAAGTCATTTGAACTTTATATTATTTATTAAAGGATATTCCTGGAAACCTTCGAGAGAGGCTATGTGCATTCACACTTGAGGGGTTTTTCAGCCCTTTTTTCTTTAAGGCATCAAATTATCAGTATCGCTTCTCTCTCTCTTTCTTTGAAGTCTGTGAGAGATAAGTTAAGAATAATTTCTAACTGGAATCCACTCCCCAGATGAGCAAAAGGTGGATCTGACTCAAACTGTTAGGAAGTGTGAGATAAATAGAAATGGAAATGTCCACCAGCCAAAAAGGGATACACAAAAGGTGGTGTGTATGATGGATTGGGTGCAAAAGGGCCTCTTGAGCAAGCATGGGAATGAACACATGAACACGCTGAAAAACGCTCCACTTGAGTTGTTAAAGACAAACCTTCTCAGCGCAGGAGTATTGGCTTAGGACGGGGAGGTGGCTGGAGGAAATGTTGGGTCTTAAAGTAGATCACCTACCAGAATGCTTTCTATTAGGAATTATGTCAAAAAATATAAGAAAGATGAGCTTTATTTGATTATACATATTATTACTGCAGCAAGGATAACATTTGCCCAGAACTGGAAAGAGACAGTTATACCAAGTGAAGAAGAAGTGATAAACAAAATCTTACTATGCGCTGAAATGGACAAGTTAACTCTAGAAATGAAAAACAAAGATGAATCGGCATACTATGCAATTTGGGATTAATTCTATCACTGGTGGGAGCAGAGAGGAAGATCTTAAATTGGGAATGGAGTTGTTGAAAGGGTATATAATTGGATGAGATGAAAAGAAGATGAATGATGTTAGAAATGTATATGAACAAACAAATGTATGTATATATATATAGTTTAATAATTGTTTATAGGAAAACATATATATATGTGATATTGACCCAAAATCACGTCAAACCGACTTCACCATGTTCAATGTTTTTAATTGTTTTAATAAAATGTTTAAAAATATATTTTTAAAAAAGACAAACCTTCTCTGTGATATTAGGCAAGTGGCCCGATTCCCACATGCAGGTTAGCACTTTGTATTGAATCTGTCTTTCTTTCATTCTTCTTCTCGCTTGCCTTCACCAATTTAGGGTGGACACGAGGCTAAGAAATTGAGAGCCCTCTTGGCTCCTCCCATGGGCAAAGTCCAGTTACTCCTCGAAGTACGACCGCAATTAAGCCCAGAATTTAGGTCAAGTGGATTTTGTCCCATTTTACGACCTTTCTTGTCACATTTGTTAAGCGAATCACCGCCATTGTTAAATTAGTGACATGGTCATTAAGTGAACCTGGCTTCCCTCCATTGACTTCGCTTGTCAGAAGGTCGCAAAAGGGGATCACGCCACCCCAGGGCACTGCAACTGTCATAAGTATTAGTCAGTTGCCAAGCATCCGAATCCGTGACCAGGGGGATGCTGCAACTGTCATCAGTGTGAAAAATGGCCATTTGGTCACTTTTTTTTCCAGTGCCGTTGTAACTTTGAACGGTCACTAAATGAACTGTTGTAAGTTGAGGACTATCTGTAGCCCAAGTTGTGGGAGCTTCATCACTGGAAGCTTTCAAGAAGAGACTGGACTGCCATTCGTCAGAAATAGTGTAGGGTCTCCTGCTTGGGAGGCGGGTTGGACTAGATGATCTACAAGGTCCCTTCCAACTCTGTTAATCTGTATCTGTATCAGAAGTGAGTATTCAGCAGGTTCTGACCAGGTCTGGAGAACGAGTAGTGGAAATTTTGAGTAGTTCAGAGAACCGCCAAATCCCACCTCTGACTGGCCCCCCCAACCCCATCTATTCTCCGCCTCCTGAGTCCCAGCTGATTGGCTGGGTCTTCTTTGGTTGCCCTGCACAGGAGAACTGAGCTGGAAAGCAGGTTAGTGGGGTGGGGAAGGAATGGGGATTTTGCAGTAACCTTCCCCTGCCATGCCCAGCCAAGCCACGCCCACAGAATAGGTAGTACAAAAAAAATTGAATCCTACCACTGAACTGTATCTGTATCCATGACTAAGCCAGGAAACCACAGTGGTCTGAAAACAGGAGTAGACTCTCTGGGTGGGGGATAGGGCGCAGAAGAACTGCTCTGTCCACAGGACCACGCTTAACCATCATTAAGGGGGTCAGCATCGCTGAACTAACTCCGTTGAGATCGAGGGGTGGGGCTGATGCAACCTTCTGGGAATTCCCCCTCCCCATCTTTTTCGCCTCCTTTCATGGCTATCCCAGCTCGTCCATCTAGCCCCCGCATTGGCTTCGGCTCGCGCAAAATCCGCCCGGGTCTCCCGAGGCGGTTTCTGGCTGGGGCTATAAAAGGACACCAGGGCGGCGTCAAGTGGAATTTCCCCCACCCCAACACACACCGCCTTCCCACGTTCCCCCGGGGAGCCGACGCGTGTCAACACCCCCTCCCTGCTTTCCCCGCATTCCCAAGCGAGCTGCGGACCGCCGGTGGCTCAGACCCGGGGATTCCAGGGGCGATAAGGTTGGTGGCGGGACTCGGGAGGAGGAGGAGAGTGGCTTGCGCGCGCTCGGTTGCTCGGCTTGGCTAGCAGGCGGCGGTGGCGGCGGCGCTTTCCACGCGTGTACTAGGAGCGCGTGGCTCCCACTCCGGGCGGAGGGGCGGAGACGGGGGGGGCTGGGGGGGCTTGACTTCCCAGGACCTCGGCTGGGCGGTGGGCTGCAACCTGGAAGGCAGGCAGGCAGGCAGGCAGGCGGGCGGACGAGCCCTAGCCGTCCCGCCAGCTCGCTTGGAAGGGCGGGCACTTGTGCGCTTGCCAGCTCCCTTCTGCAAGCCTGCGGGCGACGTCCCGGGACTGGCTTTGGACCGAGAGGAGCGCTTTTCGCCTTTCCCGCTGAGGAGGCGCCGAAGGAGAAGCGCTGTCGCGCGAGGTGGGTGGCTGGCAGAGACCCCCCCCCCCAAAGGGACGGGGCGAGGCAGGAGGGACGCCGTCTTCCTTCGCTCTTCTTCTCGCCCGCTTTGGCCTTGGGTGGGGGTATGGGTGGGGGTATGGGCGGGGTGTGTGTGGACGCCACCCTGAGAGGTTGAGGGCTCTCTTAACCTCCTTCTGCGTGTGGTAGTGACCGAGCCTCTGAGCATGTGGAGAGGGCCGTTCTCTTCGAGGTCTGAAGAAGGAGCAGGGGCAGGGCTGGGAGGAGCCAGGCTCGCCTTTTCACTTTAGCCATGGAAACCCACTGGGTGACCCCTGACCTGTTTTTTAGGAGTTGCATTGCATCCTTGATGAACTGAAGGAAACCAAAGGCTTGGATTTGCACAGTGGAGCTGCTGACTAGGCCAGCTAGCCAGCCGCATGTCAGTCTAGTGTGCTGGAGAAAACCAACATTACTTACCTGTTTCACATGGTGGTTATGCCAATAAATTGAAGAAAGAATAGGGTAGGATAGGAATAGAACAGGAATAGGAATTAGAGTAAAATAGAGTAGAACAGAACAGGAATGGGAATTAGAGTAGAGTAGAGTAGAATAGAATAGAATAATGCAATGAAGTGCAGTGCAGTGCAATGCAATGCAATGCAATGGAACTAGTGTAGAATAGAATAGAAATAGAATAGAATAGAATAGAATAGAATAGAATAGAATTCCTTATTGGCCAAGTGTGATTGGACACACAAGGAATTTGTCTTTGGTGCAAATGCTCTCAGTGTACCTAAAGAAAAAATAAAATACATTCTTCAAGAATCATAAGGTACAACACTTAGTGATAGTCATAGGTTACTAATAAGCAGTCAAATCATACTGTTAAACAAATAAAACAATATAAATCACAAAGATACAACCAACACGGTTATCATCATAAGTGGCAAGAGATAGGTACTAGGAAGGATGAGAGGAATAATAGTAATACAGTCTGAGTAAATAAATTGACAATGTTGTGGGAATTAGTTGTTTAGAAAAGTGATGGCCTTGGGTGGGGGAACCTTCCAGGATAGGGAGCTGGAGCAACATCCTTGAACCCCTGGATCACAGCAGGATGTGCATACAGCTGCATGTTGAAAAAAGGACAGCCAGTCAAAATATAATTAGCAAAAGGCTTCCAGACTATTCATAGAGACTGGCTGAGATCATACGTGACACTAATGTGTAAGGTGGATTGCATTCGGCTTAGCACGTTGGGCGAACTCAACAGTGGCAGATTGCAAACCACGGATTGTGGCTTTTGTCGTAAGGCGGCTAAAGGGCAGTGGGAGCTTAATGTCATCCACCATAGTCTGCCTGCCCTTCTGCATTATGTAACATACATCACAGGCATTTTTGTCTCCTATCCCATTTCAAAGTCAGTGGTGTGACCTTTGTTGGCTTAATCCCTGCTGTGACACAGGGACTTTGTATGGGAGAAATGCAAGAGAATGACGTTCCAGGGGCATTGCACACAAACGTTACTTGGACATGATTTCTAAACCCTTATTTGGAAATCCAATCAAATTTCGTAGCACTACTTAGGGTAACATACATGTAAGTATCTCAATGCAGGAACAGATTTAAAAAAAAAGTCTGAAACTGCGATTCTAAGCAGCATGGCTCTTGACCAAACCAAATTGGCTGAGGGATAAATTTGGCAGTTTCTTTAATCAAAATCTAATTTGCATACTTTTGATTTAAAGTTTCCTTAAAGTGGTATCTCTGGAACGAGGAGCTGTACTTATTTTGCACAAGGTGGCACACATGGGCTATGTTTCCACAATGCGCATATTAATCGGTGTTCTGGATTGGAATTTGTACAGTTAAAATTAACTGTTTCTGGCTTTGCAAAAAAATTACTGAAGAATAAACTAAATATATGAGCTTGATACTTAAAACCTGCCAAGCCATTTTTAAAAAAGGCCAAGATTAAGACTAAATAAACATAGTCTGTGGTAGGTTTTTAACAGATTTGGTTAAGTGCTTTGAGTAAACTCAACCAGAGGACCACAAACTACATGGGTTGGGTTAATGTGCACATGATGAGAATTTCTGGAACTGCACTTTTTTTTAATAGGGTATAAATACAAGAATCTTGAAAAGCTAACAGATCTTCTCTGGGGCATCCTGTTGGGGCAGTCAAAGTGGATCAATTTTGAATTTATTCCTCACCCTATCTCCTTGCTTTCCAAGCCAAGGTGATGTTTTTGTATCAGTTGCTGCATTCTTTCTTCAAGATTATCTTTATTACATTGTCCTCTTACAATTAAGACGTTCCTCCTTTTTGCTGTTCACAACAATCCTGTGAGATAGCTTGAGCGAATCGTTGGCTTCTCTAGCCAAGGAAGGATTTGATGCCATGTCTGACTGGCTTTGATCTACAACTTAGCCACTCTGATGCCTTTTATTTATGTATGCATTTTTTGTTCAGGGGTTTAAGCGGTGTGGAGGGAAGATATTTTGGGAAGAAGGCTTTATCGGCAGAGAAAGTATTAAACCTTATAAAAAAGAGGACTGGGAGGAGCTATTAAGCCTTCTGTCTTGATCACGGTTACTTGATGTTGATATAGGTGATGATGGCTTTGTTTGCAAGTTGAACTTCTGTCTGTTTGATCTTGGTTGAGCTGAGACACCAAACAGGGTTGGGCCTAGTTTAAATTTGGATGAGAGAGATATTTCCAGAGCTGAACAGGGAAGGTGAACAATACACAGAGCCAGGCCATAGCAAACTATTTTCATGTTTCTTTCTAAGAAAATTGTAACTATGCCATGAATTTTGGGGTGGGGTGTGGGCTGCTCCAAATTGGAATTATGTGAGCTAAATGTGATATAAGTGTGAAAGTCTATCATAAGTGACTTTTTTCAGTGTGGTTGTCATTTTGTAACACCTCTGTGCCCTTCATTAGAGCAGCCCTTGTGTTCTGAAACACCTCTTTGAGCTGAATTCAGGAGGTTGCATAACTTAGTAATATAGATAAGCCAGGAAGGCCTCAGTCCTCCAGGATATTACCACATTGATACCCTGTGTGTTTAGGTGCACAGAGAGAAAAAGAAAGCAGAAATAATGCCTGCCTGCCTCCGTCTGCTGACCTTTGGAATAGAATTATGTTGGATGTCAACCTCTCAAAATCCCCAGCAATAGGACAGGACCATGAAGGCCGTCAGTAAGACTGTAAATAGGAAAATGACGGCTGCAAAAATAATAATAATAATCGAGCCAAAACTATAGTTTCTTGCTGCCAAGCACCTGAATTTTGAGACCCCGGGGGTGCTGCAAGGTTGTAGGTGTGAAAAACACTCACAAGTCTCCTTTTTTTGATGTGCCATCATAATTTTGAACTGTTGTAAGTTGAGGATTACCTGTACATCTTCTAAATGAGTCAAGTCTCTGGGAATGAAGCTGCTCTCCAACTTTTTTCAGGTAGCTCAAATCCCTGAAGTTAGGCGTTTTTATTTTCTGGGAAATAAGTGGCTCTCGGACGTGGCGCTCCAAAAGCACAGTTAGTCTCTCCATCATTCAAGCACCTTTTGGAGTGCTGCCACGGTAAGACAGGCAGCCACGCCGGGCACGTGGACGGAAGAGAAGAAGCACAAGAGAAGGCTCGATGGAGGGAAATTCTGGGGCTGGCGCTGCCCGTGTTCTCTTCACCTTTGAGCCACGCTGCCAAACACCGCCACCCCCCCCCAACCATTATGAAGAGGGAGCCTCACCAGCCGGTTTGGCTAAAATCGGAAACTTCTTGCAAATTAAGGTTTTGGGTGGGGACAAATGCTTCTCCTAGAAAGAGAGAGTAAAAGTAGCAGTTGGTGGGTCTGTGTGCATAACTCTCTGCAGCTTTTAACAAAAGAATTTGCTTTGGCACGGCAAGAAAGGCAATTTCACTATGCCCTTTAGACCAAAAAAAAAAAAACCCCTCAGTGAAGGATTCTCTGTTTCTAATCCACAAAACAATCCGTGCTCTCCCCTCCTTTCTGCAGAGTTAGCGAGAGCTGTTGTTTTTTCCAACATGGCTTGGATGTTTTGGCAAAGGCCGCTCAAAAGTTCTGGCCTTCTTCGCCTCTTTTGTCGGGAAGCAAAGCAAAGCAGTGTTGAAATAGCGGAGCAGGTTCGATTTCGTTTTGGCTGCAACCGGGGATGGAGAAGGTCCCTCTGCCTTGATAAATTGGCAGAAGGAGCACAGGGGAGGGGAGCCAGGGGGGGTGGAAAGCCAGGGGACCTCCTGCCCTAATCGAAAGTCCCTCACTCTTTGTGCTGGACGCATTTTGTGCCTCGGTGAGTCTGTATTCCTGGCCAGGACAAACCTCCGCTGTTTAGGCTGTGCCGCTTCCAGGGATTGGTTTGGACTGCTTACCCAGTTTGCTTTAGTCATTCTGTTTCTGGCAGGGGGCATTTGAGACGAAAGGCACATTCCAAACTCCAAAAAAAAGTCCTTTTTCTGCTCTTTTAAAGGTCCGAGAAGATGGCCAAGGCCAACAGCACCACCAGACAGCTTTGGAAGTTCCTCTGGACTGCTGCCCTCACCCTCTGCGTCCATCTGCAGGTAAGCGAAAGTGATGCTCATGGATCAGATGAGGCAAAGTTAATATAGCATCATGGTCAAAACTCTGGGCCAAGGGCCAGGGAGATGGTTTGCAGCGCCGACTCGGGTACAATTAAGCCTGGGACTCTCAAAAATGTATTTAAAAAAAAAATCCAGAAAGAACAAAAATGTAAATTGTATGTGGGGGTTCTCAGTCATCCATCAGGTCATGGCTGTTCCAAAGGTGCTTTTTTTCAGGAGACAACTGGACTTTCTGGTTTTTCTTTTGAAGGCATTTTGCTTCTCATCCAAGAAGCTTCTTCAGCTCTGACTGGATGGTGGGGAAATGGAAGGATTCAGCCAGAGCTGAAGAAGTTTCTTGGATGAGAAGTGAAACGCCTTCAAAAGAAAAAACCAGAAAGTCCAGTTGCCTCTTGAAAAAGCAGCTTGGGAAGTCAATTGCATTTGATTTTAGCAATTTTTAATTAAGCAAATTGATGAAGTAATTAAATAAGCTAATTAGGTCATTAAGTAAATAAAAAACTTTTAAGTACATTTTATTTTATTAAAAAGCATGGGAATGGACAACATTTTAACCTCAAGAGTGAAGATTTTATTTCTAACTTGCAAGTGTAGCCTGATGTGTTTTGGTTTTATGGTTTATGATTTTATAGTGCCTGGGTTTGATTGTTGTTATAAGCCGTCCAGAATTATGTTTAAGATGGGTGGCCATACAGATCTTTTAAATAAAGAAATAAATTCTAAAACTTAGTTACTTTGAGAATATGAGACAGACATCACAAGTAATCAGCAACAACTGATTATTATGACTATGGAAAACCACATGCAATATATTTAATGCTATTATTTCTATGGAGGGAGGGTCCCTGAAGGCAGAAGAGTCAAGGGCCACAGAAATCATCATATGGTACTAAGATGGAAGTTTCACAGGTGTCTTTGGACACTTTTCTTCCTCAGGCAAATCTACCTCACAGTGTTGTTGTTCTGGAGAAAAGAATTGAGGGGAGAATGCCTTGTTTCTGCCTTGAGCTCCTGGAGGAAAAGTTGGATATAAATGTAATAGTATATCACTGTTATGAAAAATCAGCAACTCACAGAAATAGCAGAGAACAGCTAGAAGCACCTGCCATGTGGTAACATCAGGCAACAGCTTTGAGAATAGGCACCACACAAAGTATTGTAACTTTTGTCTTGAGTAATCAGAAGAGCAATGTTGCATAGAGAGGTCTTCCATATCTTTCAGCGTCAGCAAATGAAATCTCTAGGCCAGGGGTCTTCCAACTTGATAGCTTTAAGGCTTGTGGACTTCAACTCCCAGAATTCCTCCTCCAGTCATGTTAGCTCAGGAATTCTGGGACTTGAAGTCCACAAGTCTTAAACTTGTCAAGTTTGAAGACCCTTGTGATAGATGATAGATAGATGATAGATACATACATAGTTAGCTAGATGATAGATAGATAGATAGATAGATAGATAGGTACAGAGAGAGAGAGAAAGACAGAGAGACAGAGATGATAGATAGGTGATACGTGATAGATGAGGGGTCTTCAAACTTGATAGCTTTAAGACTTGTGGACTTCAACTCCCAGAATTCCTCCTCCAGTCATGTTAGCTCAGGAATTCTGGGAATTGAAGTCCACAGGTCTTAAAACTTGTCAAGTTTGAAGACCCTTGATCTAGGACAATATTTCTCAACTTGGCAACTATAAGAGCCTTGGTGGTGCAGGCTGTTAAATGCCTAGCACTTAAGTTCCAGCTGCCTGCAATTAGTGCAGGCTCGAATCCCACCAGGCTCAAGGTTGACTCAGCCTTCCATCCTCTCGGGGTAGGTAAATTGAAGACCCAAGATTGTTGGGGACAATAAGCTGACTTTGTAAAAATGCTGCTTAGTAATAAGCAGGCATATACAATGGAATGAAGGCTATTGCTGAGCACATTGGGTTGTATCCCAAAAATTGTAAGCCGCCCTGAGTCTTCGGAGAAGGGCGGCATATAAATGTAATTAAAAAAAAAGATGCGTGGACTTCAACTCCCAGAATTCCCATTAGCTGTTCTCCATCGTGTTTGTCCCATTGACCAAAGCTCTAGAATACCACAAAGAACTCACTGAGAATGAGTTTCCTATTGGCTGAGGAATTCCGGGAGTTGAAGCCCACCCATCTATACACTGCCAAACTTGAGAATCACGGCTCTAGACAGTTGGTGCCTAATGGTAAAACCTCCACTCCCCCCACCAGATGTTGCTTATATAGACCTCCCTGAAGCCCTTGTCTCAAAAGGCCAGGATGGAAGAATGATGCTGGGAATTATGGGTCATAAATTCCTTCCTCTTTCAAAAGGAATCTACAATTTCCCACATAAGATAGTTTTAAGTATTCATTTCACAAACTTCTCTGTGAGTTTTTTATTGTACCTTAGAGTTTTGGTTTGCAGGCAAACATGAAGAAGAAATTATCACATTTTAAACTTAACCGACTTGTAGTGGTGTAGTCTTGTGCAAAAGGGCACAGAAGCAAAGGGGTGAAGATTAGATACAGAACCTCTCCCTGTTTCCCCCAAAAGTCAGCTATGAATTTGTCAGGCAAACTCTCCTGTGAAGTATTTAGTGTTATCTTTGACATACTTGTGCATTGACAATGTAACCGCAAAGCTTACACAAACCTCTGCTTTTACTTTATGACTAATGGTAGCTTTCTAATTAATATTCTTGTGATCTAAACAGCTGTTACTCCTCCCTTTTCTGGCAGAATTTACATGGGGTAGTAAAGAGGAAAGCTGAGAGCTCAGTCCTGCTTTAGAAGCAGTTGAGTACTGATGTGTTTTTATATTGTAGAACGGCTTTTTTGCCCTTTAAAGTTTCCTCAAACACTAACGAAGTGGGAATAGGTTACCACAATAAAACTGATTATTTATTTAAGGCATTTGCAAGGCCAGTATCAACAGTAGAAGACACTGAGCAACAGACAGATTTTGAAATATACACCATAAGGTCAACATAAGGAATCGACCAAACCAGCAACCAGATTTCTGTCTGAAAGCTAAAAGTCTGTAGAGATTCTCTGCCATCCAGATCATGGTTGTCCCAAAAGGGCTTTTTTCAGGAGGCAACTAAGACTTTCTTGTTTTTTTCTTTTGAGGACGTTTCACTTCTCATCCAAGAAGCTCCTTCAGCTCTGACAGGAAAGTATTCCCCATTATCCTGTCAGAGCTGAAGAAGCTTCTTGGATGAGAAGCAAAATGCCTTCAAAAGAAAAAACAAGAAAGTCCAGTTGCCTCTTGAAAAAAGCCCTTTTGGGACTGCCTGAAAACTACTGGATTGAATGCCGTGCATTGCTCGTTCTTGTACTGTGGAGTCTCAAAGGGGCTTTTTCAAAAGGCAACTGGACTATATGTTTTTTCCCTTGAGGAAGACATTTTGCTTCTCATCCATTCTTGGATGGAAGCCCCTTTGAGACAACCATAACGTGGATGACTGAGAATCTCCATAGACACATCCTACAGAATTCTCTCCAGATGTTGATAATGGTACTAGTGAAGACATACAAAGTCCTACATGGCTTGGGTCCGTACTTGCGGGAACGTCTTCTGCTGGCATCACACTCTGATCGCCTGTACGCTCCCACAAGCAGGGCCTCCTCAGGGTACTGTCAGCCAGACACTGTCGGCTGGCAGTGCCCAGGGGTAGGGCCTTCTCTGTGGGGGCACCCACCTGTGGAACCAGTTCATTTGGCCCCTGATCTCCGCTCCTTCCGCTGTGACCTGAAGATCTGGCTGTTCCAGCAGGCCGGCCTGGACTGAAATAAGGGGTGGGTGGGCTTTTTTAAAGAAATTTTAATTTAATTTATTAGTTTGATTATTAGGCTTGTGATTTAATTATTTAATTACTTTTTAATTAACTTATTGTATGGTGATTTTATATTGTGAGCTGCCCTGAGCCCTCAGGAGAGAGAGGCATACAAGTCTAATAAATTATTATTAATTATTAATAATGGGTCCATGAGCTGGACTTCTGAGGCTGGTGAGAAAGAGGTTGCTGTCACTCCTTCTGTGACAACACCTGACACCTGGGAGTGGGAGGGTTATAGAGACTAGCAAGGAAAGAGAAGATAGACACTGTTGCTTAAATGTGGATCCATGATGATGCTTTTTGGGTGTGACCATCTGCCGCTATCTACATGGCTCACAATTAGCTAACTATGAGGAATATTTAAAACTTGGCCTCCTGTATATTCCTATTGATTTCGAGATGACAGATTGTTATGCAAGCATATTCTGGATGTGGGTGAAGCTCCATGATGTTCAGGGTGCATATCAGCGGAGATTTTGATACAGGTGACGGGTTAGAGGGACTCTTTATTAGTGTAAAACAAAAAATGAAAAGCTGTATTTGATTTGTGTTCAGTGTTGCTAGAAAGAATAATACAATCCTGGAAAATGATCTATAGAGAAATATGGTTTCTAGAAAACATCCAGCTAGTTATGTTTCCAAATGTATGGAATATAAGTTAACCCAACTGAATTGTAAAACAATGTTCAAAGTGCCCTTAAGGCTGTTGTTGCAAGACTGTTGCAAACTGTTAACTGCGAACTGTTGCGAACTGTTAACTGTTGGTATTTACCATGAAGATGGGCAACTTCTATTGCCTCATAATTTTATTGCACTGACCTTTACCATGCCAAAATTCTGGCCGATTGAGGAGGATGACTTACAAAGTTTTTGTTTTTATTTTGCTGCCACGACATATATCATTCTGCAAGATTTTTACCAGCTGAAGAACAGCAGTGGCTGAAATGGTATAGTTTAGAAGTATAAATTTCACATGACTCTGATCTGCATAATTGTTCATCTCCAATGGTGGTCCATGACCCTGTAAGTTTATTGTTCCAGATGTATTTTTAAAAAAGACATGGGCTGCACTCTCAGTGATTTACAGAATCAAGCCTATTGCCCCCAACAATTTGGGTCCTCATTTTACTGACCTCCGAAGGATGGAAGTCTGAGTTAACCTTGAGCCGGTCAGAATCAAATTCCAGGCTGTGGGTAGAGTTAGCCTGCAATACTGCATTTTATCCACTACACCATCCAATAAAACCTAGAAATCATAAAATAGCATTACAATAAAGCCAAGATCCCTAAAAACCATAACCTCATCAAACCACTCATTTTGGGCTCAATATTGCAGAAACTTTGGCTTTCTTCCCATTTGGCTGATTCAACATCTAACCAGCTGGAGGCCAAAGAATTTTTTTAAAATGGTTCTTTCCTTTCTTCCTGTTTTCGAAGTCGTTATTTCACTTGTGTTGTGAATTGTCCGCAAAGAGGTGAGAAGTTAATGCGAATAACACCCATTTGGAAGTACTGAGGTAGATTTTTCCAGACTGCGTCTGGTCCATTTCTTTCTTTTTTTCTTTTTCTTTTTTCCATATAGAGAACTTGGTCGCTTGTATAATACTCAGTCTGAGCTGCAGAAAGTTAAATGCTTCAAATCAATAAGTTTTTGTCTTATTAATAACAAGAATGCAATGTTAGAAGAATTTTTTTACTTCCTAACAAACGTGAGCAGCTGTTGCTATAGCAGATTATTATTACTGATTTTTTAAAAAAAATAATTCTGCTTTCTTGAATGCACGAGTGAATGAAACCAGTTTACAAATATTCCTAAAAGTAAAAGTAAAGGTTCTCCTCGCACATACATGCTAGTCATTTCTGGCTCTAGGGGGCGGTGGTCATCTCCATTACAAAGCCAAAGAGCCAGTGCTGTCTGAAGACATCTCCGTGGTCATGTGGCTGGCATGACGAAACGTCAGAGGCACACAGAACACTGTTACCTTCCCACCAAAGTGGTCCCTATTTTTCTACTTGCACTTTTTTTTTACATGCTTTTGAACTGCTAGGTTGGCAGAAGCTGGGACAAGTAACGGGAGCTCACTCTGTTACATGGCGCTAGGGATTCGAACCGCTGAACTGCCGACCTTTCTGATTGACAAGGTCAGCATCTTAGCTACTGAGCCACCGGGTCCCTCAAATATTCCTACTGCGCAGCAAAATTTCAAGAGAGGCATTTCCAGTAACTCAGAGCCCAGAGGAAGGACAGCTGATGCTTTTCTATTGACAGCTGTTTTTCTATTGAGTTGCAAGCAGAGCTCTTCTCCAACAAAAATAAACTTCCAGATCTGTGCATTTTCCACTAGGAAGTATTTTAAAGTAATGATCCCCCCCAGTACACAGCACGGAAACACCACTGGTGATGTTACCTAGTCTGGGTAATGAAATATTTGCAAGAAAACAACCAAGCTCAGAGAGCACCAAGGACGTCTTGGTTAGATTTAAACTGTTCCTTAGCACAATATTGTTACTACTGGCCATGCCATTAATTGGTTTTGGAAATGGATTAACGTATTTGTTTGGCTTGTGTCTGCCTTTCCAAGAGCTCAGCTGGCTTACATAGGAGTCTTCTCTTCATCTTACCCCATAATTAGTCACAGAGAGAGTAACTGTCACTAAGTGAATCTGTCATGCCCCTGTCAGAGTCTGAATCTGAGGAGGAAGCCGAACAGCTGACAGGGAGTGGGTGTGTGGCTCCGTTGGCTGTGGAGGAAACTGGGGAAGGGCAAAGTCCGGCTGGGCAGAGCAGGGGAGAGATAGAACAAGGGAGAGGGAGTTCAGAGGAAGATCCAGGCCCACCCCCTCTTCATCCTAGGGCATGCAGGGAGGAATGGAGAAGGGAGCAACGTGGGTTGCATGGCTTACGAGGGAGGAAAGGGCCCTGATTCCCTTCCCTTGATGCTCTGCAGCCAAAGGTTGTTCCTGGGAGAGTTTTTTTCCAGCCAGAAGGTAACCAGGACATTGGGGGCAAAGTTGGAGATAATAAAGGGACTCATATTGATTATCTGATTGTGTTGCCATTGTGCCATGTCTCGGGTCATCACAGAACCTCTGTCATTGGAGATGACTCCAACCTGGCTCTTCCTGGTTCTAATCTACAAACTTAACCCTTAAATTATTTTGACTGTTTATATCTATGTTTTCCTCTTAGACATCTTGCTGAATAGATCTAGTCTGAATAGACCTAGCCTACGACTGCAAATGAGGCCAGAGGGTTTTTGTTAAGCAAGACAGCAGCGAAGTGAGTCTCATCCCTTTTTTACGACTTTTCTTGCCACGGTTGTTAAGTGAACCACTGTGGTTGTAAAGTTAGTAACACAGTTGTTAAGTGGCTTCCCCATGGACTTTGCTTGTCAGAAGGTCACAAGACGTAATCACGTCACCCTGGGACGCTGTGACCGTCATAAATAGGAATCATTTGCCAAGCAACCGACACATGACCATCACATGACCAAAATGAGATGTTGCAATGGGTCATAAGTGTGAAAAACGGTCATAAGTCCCCTTTTTCAGTGCCGTTGTAACTTCGAATGATCACTAAAAGGACCGTATGTGCGTCCATATGTGTTGGGGTGGAGGAAGCGAGAGAAAGAGAGAGAAACAGAGAAAGAAAGAAAAAGTAATAGAAAGAAAAAGAGAAACAGAAACAGAAAGAAAAAGAAAAAGAAAAAGAAAGAGAAACAGAAACAGAAAAAATGAAAGAGAAATAGAAAGAAAAAGAAAAAGAGACGAAGAGAGAAAGAAAGAGAGATAATTATCTTATGAATTAAGTTTATCAATGATCCAGATTAAGCTGGAAACCAGCAGACTACTAAAAGATAAAGCTAAAATACTTCAAGATGTGACTTGTGTGTGTGTGTGTGTGTGTATTCTTGTACTGTATTGCAAATACTTGCCATGGAATGGAAGCCATAAATGACTTTCCCCCCTACTTCTGTAGAGTTAGTTTTAATATGTATTTACGTCTCTAGTGGGAATCATCTTGGAAACGAGAGTGCAATTAGATTATGGGAGAAATATATTTTGTTTAGCACTGTGAGTCTTCAGGGTTTTTCCCAACATCCTGTTGATTTATTCTCTTTGTTAATCAGAGCTTTTTATCTTTCTGTCATGTGTATAAATCCAGATATGTAAAACAGTCCTGAATGGGGAAAATTATACAGCACTTGGTGGTTAGCTCACTCTTGTTTAAAACGTGGATTAGAAAAGTATAATCTTTTTTTTCTTTACCTAATCTCATGGAAAATCTTTCTGATGTTTTTATACGATTGACACAAAATGGGATCTATTCAAGACTGAAAAGAAGATAAGTAGCAGAAATGTCTCCATTTAAAAGAATAGCAATATAGCAATAGCACTTACACTTATATACCGCTTCACAGTGCTTTTACAGACTCTCTAAGCAGTTTACAGAGTCAGCCTATTGCCCCCAACAATCTGGGCCCTCATTTTATCCACCTCAGAAGGACGGAAGGCTGAGTCAACCTTGAGCCTGGTGAGATTTGAATTGCAGGCAGCTGGCAGGCAGCAGAAGTAGCCTGCAGTACTGCATTCTAAACACTGCACCATCACGGCCCTTCCTTCCTTCCTTCCTTCCTTCCTTCCTTCCTTCCTTCCTTCCTTCCTTCCTTCCTCCCCTCCCTCCCTCCCTTCCCTTCCCTTCCCTTCCCTTCCCTTCCTTCCACTTAGCAATAGCACTTCAACTTATATATCACTTTACTGTGCTTTACAGCCCCCTCTAAGCAGTAAAACGGTAAGCTTGGAAATCTCTTGGTAAGTATACTGTTGACTTACAACAGCTCGTTTAGCAATAGCAGTTAGACTTATATACTGATTTCCAGTGCTTTCCAACCCTCTCTAAGCAATTTACAGAGTCAGCCTCTTGCCTCCAACAATCCGGGTCCTCATTTTATCCACCATGGAAGGACGGAAGGCTGAGTCAACCTTTGAGCCTGGTGAGATTTGAACTGCCAAATTGCAGGCAGCCGGCAGGCAGCAGAAGTAGCCTGCAGTACTGCACTCTAACCATTGTGCCACCAAGGCTCAGACTCTTGGCAACTGACTCATATTTACGACGGTTGCAGTGACCCTGGGTCAAGTGATCCCCTTTTGCGTCCTTTGGACAAGCCAAGTCAATGGGGAGGCCAGATTCTCTTAACTACCGTGTGACTAAACAGCTGGAGCGATTCACTTAACAACTGTGGAAAGAAAGGTCACAAAATGGGACAAAACTCACTTAGCAGCCATCTTGCTTAGTAAAGGGAATTTGGGGCTCGATTGTGGTCAGACATCAAGGACTTTCTGTATTTAAAACTAGAGCAGAGACTCGTTTAATAGTCCATCATCCATAAGGTTCTGGGATCAGAAGTGTCTTCCAATGACTCCAGTGGTAGATCAATAGAATTAGAAGTCTGTTTCTGACTCCTTTGTGAACTTCGGAGAGATTATATGGAGGCATAAAAGCATCAGGGCCTAATTCTGTAATATTTTAGGATAGCTGTTCAAATTTAAATGGGTTTTTTATTGTTTAGAGACGATGACTAGCTCAACCTTTCTTGTTTTTTCTTGTTTTTCTTCATTCTGCTTCCTGTCTCAGCCACAACTAGCCAATTGTGTTTCCTCTTCACCTGACATGAATCGTTTTATCTCCTGTTTGTTGCAACATGCAAGAAATAGAGCAGAGAACTGTTCCCGCTTTTACGAACTTTTCTGCTTTTGATTCCCTCATCCCACTGTTCAAGGAGGAGAAAATATTGAGAAGGAGATCCAGGAAGATACAATCTCTGCGTTGCATCTTCGCCTTGTGATTAATCTGGAAGTGATTTTCGTTAGCTCACGTCATTTTTTTTAAAATTGTGTGTCGTTGAAGAGCATTTTATTGGGTGCTGCAAAGACTTGAACAGGAAAACATAACAACTTATCATAACAGCATATATTTTATTTAACTCTTTCTGTCTCTGTTTAAGATAGACACTGAGTTTTTTTTCCCAAAGTGGTTTTGTTTTGCTGTGAGAAAGATATTTAAGAATTGCTGTGAATGCTTGAATATATAACAGAATAACAGAGTTGGAAGGGACCTTGGAGATCTTCTAGTCCAGCCCCCTGCTTAGGCAGAAAACCCTATACTATTTCAGACAAATGGTTATCCAATCTCTTCTTAAAAACTTCCAGTGTAGGAGCATTCACAACTTCTGGAGGCAAGTTGTTCCACTGGTTAATTGTTCTAACTGTCAGGAAATTTCTCTTTACTTCTAGGTTGCTTCTCTCCTTGAGTAGTTTCCACTCATTGCTTCTTGTCCTGTTTTCAGGTGCTTTGGAGAACAGCTTGACCCTTTTTATTGTGGCAGCCCTTCAAATATTGGAATGCTGCTGTCATGTCAACCCCTAATCCTTCTTTTCATTAAACTAGACTACATTTTCGGTAAACGAGAGGACCACGGAAGAAGGATGTACTTAAAGAGTCAAAACTTGTTGGCTACCTACTGCAATTGGTCCAGGCAGGGTATTGCATGCTGACATAACGGTCATGGAAATGCCAACTGACTATACGTTATGGTTTTTGTTAGCTTCTTTTACGGGCGAGCAAAAATTTCGAAGGGATTTCACCAATTATTAAATAAGCCTTTGGCTTTTTATTAGCTCGATGTTTTCAGGATAGGCTCAACAATGAATTCAGTTCAGGAAGGGCTTGGCCATTGTGGAATAAAACCTGAATGGAATATAATCTAACCCTCCCAAGGGTATTATGAAGAGCATGAGCAAAATTACATTTGATTGAGCAATGCTGTGTGAATGATTGTGATTAGCCATTCGGCTGTAATAACAAACTACTCAGCATATTTGCCGTTGCCAAAAATACTATTGTTGAAACAGGAAAAACAGGCAAGTTGGTCAGCCAGCCTGTTCCTCCATGAAGCCAAGTGCCTCTGATTTTTATATAACCATGATTTAGGTCTGCAGTATGCTGAGGTCTCTGCTTTTGATCGATAAAGAGCATGTGCAATGGAGCCAAGCTGCGAGCAATCCTTGTGCAAGTTCCACTTTTGCTTACAAGGGTTTTAAACCCATGCTGTGATACCATAGCAATAGCAATAGCACTTAGACTTACATACAGGTAGTCCTCAACTTACAACTGAGCCACAGTGGTGCAGTGGTTAGAATGCAGCTCTGCAGGCTACTTCTGCTGACTGCTGGCTGCCTGCAATTTGGCAGTTCAATTCTGACTGGCTCAAGGTTGACTCAGTCTTCTTTGGCGGTGGGTAAAACGAGGACCCAGATTGTTGGGGACAAGAGGCTGACTCTGTAAACCGCTTAGAGAGGGATGTAAAGTACTGTGAAGCGGTATATAAGTCTAAATGCTATTGCTGTTGCTATTGCTATTGCTACAACAGTTCATTTAGTGACCATTCAAAGTTACGCCGGCACTGAAAAAGTCAGGATCAAACTGGTGGCAGTCAGCAGAATTACCTTGCAGTACTGCATTCTAACCATGGCACCACCACGGCACTTCATAGAGAAGAAGATGTTTTTAATGCTTGCCTGGTATAATTATAGTGCTAGGGTTCACTTCTGAGTGATGCAGACTAATTTTACTTGATTGATGTACAGTATATTACCTTCAAGTCAGTTTTTGACTCCTAGCAATTGCCTGGATGAGTCCCAGTGAGTTTTCTTTGCAACATTTTTGGAAGAGGTATGTCTTCTGGGTGCTTTCTGATAATTACAACAATGTCCATTGCCTACATGATGCAAACATTTATTTATATAACCACGTTTTCAGCAGAAGAATACTGCTATATTATTAGAGAATGTGTTAGATGATGGAAGGAATGTGTAATGGAATATTTTTTCTTAGTAATTAAATGATGTAAAGAGGATAAGAGAATAAGGTTCTTAATAATTTAAAAATTTAAAAGAAATATGGAATTTCCCTTAAATTCTTCATGCACAAGAAGACCGTGTAATGAAGGGAAATTGAAGGAAAGGGGATTTAATATGACTTTGCTACTGCGAATTTTCTCTGCCTCCCTCCTCTTCTTCCTTCTCTGTCTCCTGGCTGGAAGCTTTCAGCTGCAGTAGCAAAAATCCAGTTCCCTAATTTTGCATCTTGGGTGTCCAATTAATATAACCATTTTTTGACCACTTAAAGATTTTATATTCTTTATTATGCAACTTAGTTCCAGAGTCGCATTTCAACCTTAGCTCACTTAATGCAAGCTTTATCGTTAGAGCTGAAACTTAACCTTTATTAGAATTAAGCGTTTAGTAGCATACTTTGCCTATACAAAGTGCCATGAATAGATCCTCTGTATATAAAGTGCATTTGATATTTTATACGGACTTAAACCCAATATGTTATCTTTAACCAAAGGAAATTATGAAGAAGGCTTTTCTCCCCCGAAGACTTGTTTTCGTTTCCCATTTTCGTTCTGTCAACTTAACATCTTTGGGGTTAAAATTGAGGTTGGAGATTGACCTCTTGAATTTATAAAAAGAAGCGGGTGCGGGAGGAATAATAGGGGTGCTGCTATTTTTATTTTTTTTACTTCTCCTTCCAAATCGGGGCAAATCATAGTACGTGGGTGCCTCTGCTTTATAATTACGACAGCAAAATGTTGGCAGGTATGGGGATGTTTATTTTAATAGAGCCCATTATTTAGTTGCTGCAGACTGTAATTCCATTGAAGATAATAGGTATCAAGAAAGGAGAATATTTGTAGCTAACTTTAACATACAAAGTCCTTCATGACATGGGTCCCTATTATTTAAGGGAGCGACTGTTGCCGACATCAAACACTAACCGCCCTGTGCGATCTCACAGACAGGGGCTCCTTGGGGTCCCGTCAGCCGGACAGTGCCAGCTGGCGGTCCCCCGACGACGGGCCTACTCTGTCGCGGCCCCTGACCTCTGGAATCAACTTCCCCTGGAGCTCCGCCTGGCCCCTGACCTCCGCACTTTCCGTCGCGACCTGAAGACCTGGTTGTTTAATCAACCCGGGCTGTGACCCTGGGGTGGGGTGGTTCTTTTTAGAGTTTTAATGCTGCGATTTTAGTATTAATTTGGCTTGATTTGTTTAATCTGGTTTTATTTAACTTATTGTTGTATAGTTTTTATTTTGTAAGCCGCCCCGAGTCCTTCGGGAGAGGTGGCGGCATATAAGTCGAATTAATAAATAATAAATAAATAAATGAGGGGTCCTTGATGCTCTGTGAGTTTGGTTGTTTTCTTGCATATGTTTCATTACCTTAACCAGGTAACATCATCCGTGCTAGAAGGGAGTGGGGTTTGTGGAGTGGAGGAGGAAGAGGATCATGGGGTCCTTGGTGCTCTCTGAGCTTGGTTGTTTCCTTGCAGACATTTCATTACCCAACTAGGTAACATCATCAGTGCTTGTAAGGAGTGCTGTTTGCTGTCAGTTTATATTCTGGTGTCTTACCTGGCTGGCTGGGTGGGTAGGAGTGGTCTTAGAGATTCTTTGGTTGGGCTATTTACTGATAGCTCTTTGGCAGTTTCTTGATTGGGGATATTGCTTACTTGATTGTTGGCCTGAAGTTGACCTTGAAGTTCATCTATGCTATAAAATCTATGTAGGGTTTCCTGCCTAAGCAGGGGTTGGACTAGAAGACCTCCAAGGTCCCTTTCAACTCTGTTATTTTATTCTATGCTGATCTGGGTGCTGATTACTGGTGCTGGAGTCTGTTTGTTCCCTTTTGGGCTGGGTGATTGCCTCTTTTGCATAGTCTATAAATGTTGTTAACATCTATGTGTCTATTGATGGTTGATTTGTCAGAGTGCCAAGCTTCTGACATTGTTCTGACCCACGCCCTTTTCCAACAAATCAAACACAATCCAAATGGAACAGAAACTTTGTAATGCTTCTACAAAATAATTAGCTGTGATAAGCACAAGCCTTGCCAAACTGTGCGAGACTTGCCAAAAGATAACAGGCAAGAAATAATTTGCAATACAAAAATTTTCAAATACAAACTCAGGATACTGGAATGTCCATGAGGCTGGAGTTTCAAAATGTCTTTGCCTTCTGCAAAGAAGGTTAGTTTCACAGATGGCTTTTATCTTCTTGAAGGAGGGGCCATTACCTTGCAGCCTTACTCCCCAGTCACCCATGCTGTTGTAACTGCTCTTTCCTACGATCAGCCCTGCGCACACGCACACTTGGCACAGGCTCCTCCAGAACGTCCTCATCGCTGCTGCCAGCCCCCACAATCTCTGAAGGCAGCAGTCCACTCCCTAATGGTCCTGGCCCCTCATCTGAGTCCTCGCTCTCCTCAGCCGCACCTGCTGCCAGCTAACCACAAGAGACATTAACAACATATACCAGATACATGTGTGCCTGGAGCTCTTTCAAATGCTGATGGGATTTTTGTCTGTAAAGTTCATGAATGTCAGCAAGGGAAGATTTTCTTATTTGAGGAAGAAAAAGAGGATGCCGACATCGAACGAGTGTTTAGCTTGCTTTTGTACTTGCAAAGGAAGAAGAAAATCTTCAAGAGCTCTCGTTTCAGTGCCAGTGTTGTTCAACCTCAGCAAGTTTAAGATGGGTGGACTTCAACTCCCAGAATTCCCCAGTCAGCCATGCTGGTTTAAGATATAAAAACCATAAATCTAACCATGGGCCAGCTTCTTAATCGGCTCTTTCATATTCTATTTTTAATTCTTCCGCTTCTGTTGGAACCACTTCGTTTACAGGATGATCGCCAGCGGGTTGAATTCTCTTCGCTACGTTGCCTTTCCAACAAGACAGAAATTTCGGGATAAAAATAAATCAAACCCCAGGCAGGCTATTTGAAAGAAGTGGGTCCCTTCGCCTCTCATGGAACACTTTCCAAATGCATTATTTTTCAAGTGGTGGCCTGATAAAACGCTACCTCCTTGGATTGCTGGAAAGTGGTGTTGCTTTTCTCTGCTGTAAAAGGATCAGCCTTAATAAGAAGCAGCGGATCAAATCTTAGCACCCTGAGGCAGCTGTTTAGCCTATGGAAAAACCGTGCTGATAAGGGGGTAACAATCTGGCTGCATGGTCGGTTGCTTCCAGTTCTAGGACTTTTTTCATATCACATTTTTTTAATTAAGTTCTAAGGTGTTGTAAAAATACAAACTGCAAAAGCAAGTAAGAGGACAGCGAGGGGGAAGGGAAAATGGTGAAGGAAAGTGAGGAAGGGTAGGGAAAGAAAAAGCAGCATTAATCTCCGACTCTCTCTGCTACAGTAAAATAAGGCATTAATGTCAAATCACAGCTTTTTGCTTTTCCATAACAGTGTGAACAAGTCATTTCTATAAAGATCTGTTGATCTCACCCCATATGGTGAATCTATGGCACGTGTGCCAGAGGTGGCATGTAAAGCCCTCTCAGTGGGCACGCATGCCATTGCCAGCTGCTCTTTCTGGTGCGCTGGCCAGCTGGTCTTCGCAGGCGCAGGAGTGCCAGAAAATGGCCTGAAAATCAGCCAAAGAACAGGTCATTTTTCAGACTGTTTTCAGGCCATTTTTCGGGCATTCCTGGGGAGTTTTCAGGCTGTTTTTGGCCTGAAAAACAGCCTTAAAACTACCTGGAAAATGACCTGAAAATGGTCCCAAAAGGGCCTGAAAATGGCCAAAAACGGCCCCCAAAATGGCCAAACAACAGGCATGCATGCACCGGCCAGGTGGTCTTTGGTTTTCTGGCACTCCAGCATGCACACATATACATGCGTGCACACGCATTCCGGCTTGGGCACTCGGTGCTGAAAAGGTTGGCCATCACTGGTCTAATTTGTAAAATCCAAAGTCAAAGTTTCATTCTTTTCTACGTCAAGCACGAAGTTATCTAAGATGTATAAAGGTCCATCAAATGTATG
The DNA here is from genome assembly GCA_009733165.1 of Naja naja. Lineage (NCBI taxonomy): Eukaryota > Metazoa > Chordata > Lepidosauria > Squamata > Elapidae > Naja > Naja naja. The sequence continues at coordinate 9,798,234 of CM019163.1, forward strand.
TTGGAAGTGTAAAAACAAAGGAGGGACTTTTTACCATCTATGGTGGACATGTGATAAAGGCAAAAAAAATGGACTGTGACTCATATCTTAATACAGAAAATCCTGAAAATGGAGATAAAAATAAACCTAGAACTTTTCCTCTTGGGTTTAATGGAAAAAGGACTGGAGAAAAAAAAATTGGAACTTTTGTTATTATATATGTGGACAGTAGTGAGACTATTGTATGTGCAAAAATGGAAAGGACACTTCGATTCCTACTATGGAAGAACGGTCGGAGAAGTTGATGGAGTTGGCTGAAATGGCAAAACTGACTATGTTGATTAAAGAAAAAGGCATCAGTACTTTTGGTTCCACATGGAAACCGCTTCTGAACTTAGTTCTAGGACTTTTTTTGATGACATGGAAGTAAGTTCTGTTCTCACAGATTCCTGGTTTTCTGTGGCCGAAGGGCTGCTTCATTGGTTCTTGATGTGATGTACAGCTGCAAAAGCAGATATTTGCAATTGTAGGCTAAAGCAGCATCGTTGGGTTTCCATTGTGGTTGGCTCCTCAAAAAAATGTTTTGGAAGCTGTAGGTATTTTATTTATTTATTGATGTAATTTGAATGCCGTCTGTTTCTCTGTCAAGCGACTCTGAGCATGCCAGGCATGAAGAATCAGAACCCATTCCATTCCATTAGTTCCATTCCAGTTAAGCTGATTTATTGCTCATGCCTATACACAAAGATCTAGACAACTAGTGTAGCAGCACTAAATTGTAACTAGGTGAGAGTCAGTGGAATTCAAGAGAGATTGGATTTAAACTGTTTATGGGAATGTAACGATACTAGGCTGATTCCTTTCTTGACTCCACCCCCAGACTCCTCTTCTCCTACAAGGGC
>CM019163.1:9800114-9895799 GCA_009733165.1 Naja naja
GATTTAATATGACTTTGCTACTGCGAATTTTCTCTGCCTCCCTCCTCTTCTTCCTTCTCTGTCTCCTGGCTGGAAGCTTTCAGCTGCAGTAGCAAAATCCAGTTCCCTAATTTTGCATCTTGGGTGTCCAATTAATATAACCATTTTTGACCACTTAAAGATTTTATATTCTTTATTATGCAACTTAGTTCCAGAGTCGCATTTCAACCTTAGCTCACTTAATGCAAGCTTTATCGTTAGAGCTGAAACTTAACCTTTATTAGAATTAAGCGTTTAGTAGCATTTTGCCTATACAAAGTGCCATGAATAGATCCTCTGTATATAAAGTGCATTTGATATTTTATACGGACTTAAACCCAATATGTTATCTTTAACCAAAGGAAATTATGAAGAAGGCTTTTCTCCCGAAGACTTGTTTTCGTTTCCCATTTTCGTTCTGTCAACTTAACATCTTTGGGGTTAAAATTGAGGTTGGAGATTGACCTCTTGAATTTATAAAAAAGCGGGTGCGGAGGAATAATAGGGTGCTGCTATTTTTATTTTTTCTTCTCCTTCCAAATCGGGGCAAATCATAGTACGTGGGTGCCTCTGCTTTATAATTCGACAGCAAAATGTTGGCAGGTATGGGGATGTTTATTTTAATAGAGCCCATTATTTAGTTGCTGCAGACTGTAATTCCATTGAAGATAATAGGTATCAAGAAAGGAGAATATTTGTAGCTAACTTTAACATACAAAGTCCTTCATGACATGGGTCCCTATTATTTAAGGGGAGGCGACTGTTGCCGACATCAAACACTAACCGCCCTGTGCGATCTCACAGACAGGGGCTCCTTGGGGTCCGTCAGCGGACAGTGCCAGCTGGCGGTCCCCGACGCGGGCCTACTCTGTCGCGGCCCCTGACCTCTGGAATCAACTTCCTGGAGCTCCGCCTGGCTGACCTCCGCACTTTCCGTGTGCACCTGAAGACCTGGTTGTTTAATCAACCCGGGCTGTGACCCTGGGGTGGGGTGGTTCTTTTAGAGTTTTAATGCTGCGATTTTAGTATTAATTTGGCTTGATTTGTTTAATCTGGTTTTATTTAACTTATTGTTGTATAGTTTTTATTTTGTAAGCCGCCCGAGTCCCGGGAGAGTGGCGGCATATAAGTCAATTAATAAATAATAAATAAATAAATGAGGGGTCCTTGATGCTCTGTGAGTTTGGTTGTTTTCTTGCATATGTTTCATTACCTTAACCAGGTAACATCATCCGTGCTAGAAGGGAGTGGGGTTTGTGGAGTGGAGGAGGAAGAGGATCATGGGGTCCTTGGTGCTCTCTGAGCTTGGTTGTTTCCTTGCAGACATTTCATTACCCAACTAGGTAACATCATCAGTGCTTGTAAGGAGTGCTGTTTGCTGTCAGTTTATATTCCGGTGTCTTACCTGGCTGGCTGGGTGGGTAGGAGTGGTCTTAGAGATTCTTTGGTTGGGCTATTTACTGATAGCTCTTTGGCAGTTTCTTGATTGGGGATATTGCTTACTTGATTGTTGGCCTGAAGTTGACCTTGAAGTTCATCTATGCTATAAAATCTATGTAGGGTTTCCTGCCTAAGCAGGGGGTTGGACTAGAAGACCTCCAAGGTCCCTTTCAACTCTGTTATTTTATTCTATGCTGATCTGGGTGCTGATTACTGGTGCTGGAGTCTGTTTGTTCCCTTTTGGGCTGGGTGATTGCCTCTTTTGCATAGTCTATAAATGTTGTTAATATCTATGTGTCTATTGATGGTTGATTTCTCAGAGTGCCAAGCTTCTGACATTGTTCTGACCACGCCCTTTTCCAACAAATCAAACACAATCCAAATGGAACAGAAACTTTGTAATGCTTCTACAAAATAATTAGCTGTGATAAGCACAAGCCTTGCCAAACTGTGCGAGACTTGCCAAAAGATAACAGGCAAGAAATAATTTGCAATACAAAAATTTTCAAATACAAACTCAGGATACTGGAATGTCCATGAGGCTGGAGTTTCAAAATGTCTTTGCCTTCTGCAAAGAAGGTTAGTTTCACAGATGGCTTTTATCTTCTTGAAGGAGGGGCCATTACCTTGCAGCCTTACTCCCCAGTCACCCATGCTGTTGTAACTGCTCTTTCCTATGATCAGCCCTGCCAGCACACTTGGCACAGGCTCCTCCGAACGTCCTCATCGCTGCTGCCAGCCCCACAATCTCTGAAGGCAGCAGTCCACTCCCTAATGGTCCTGGCCCTCATCTGAGTCCTCGCTCTCCTCAGCCAGCACCTGCTGCCAGCTAACCACAGAGACATTAACAACATATACCAGATACATGTGTGCCTGGAGCTCTTTCAAATGCTGATGGGATTTTGTCTGTAAAGTTCATGAATGTCAGCAAGGGAAGATTTTCTTATTTGAGGAAGAAAAAGAGGATGCCGACATCGAGCAGTGTTTAGCTTGCTTTTGTACTTGCAAAGGAAGAAGAAAATCTTCAAGAGCTCTCGTTTCAGTGCCAGTGTTGTTCAACCTCAGCAAGTTTAAGATGGGTGGACTTCAACTCCCAGAATTCCCCAGTCAGCCATGCTGGTTTAAGATATAAAAACCATAAATCTAACCATGGGCCAGCTTCTTAATCGCTCTTTCATATTCTATTTTTAATTCTTCCGCTTCTGTTGGAACCACTTCGTTTACAGGATGATCGCCAGCGGTTGAATTCTCACGCTGTTGCCTTTCCAACAAGACAGAAATTTGGGATAAAAATAAATCAAACCCCAGGCAGGCTATTTGAAAGAAGTGGGTCCCTTCGCCTCTCATGGAACACTTTCCAAATGCATTATTTTTCAAGTGGTGGCCTGATAAAACGCTACCTCCTTGGATTGCTGGAAAGTGGTGTTGCTTTCTCTGTAAAAATAAATCAAACCCCAGGCAGGCTATTTGAAAGAAGTGGGTCCTCATGGAACACTTTCCAAATGCATTATTTTTCAAGTGGTGCCTGATAAAGGGGCTACCTCCTTGGATTGCTGGAAAGTGGTGTTGCTTCTGCTGTAAAAGGATCATAATCAGCGGATCAAATTAGCACCCTGAGGCAGCTGTTTTATGGTAAAATGGTCGGTTGCTTCCAGTTCTAGGACTTTTTCATATCACAGGTGTTGTAAAATACAAACTGCAAAAGCAAGTAAGAGGACAGCGAGGGGAAGGGAAAATGGTGAAGGAAAGTGAGGAAGGGTAGGGAAAGAAAAGCAGCATTAATCTCCGACTCTCTCTGCTACAGTAAAATAAGGCATTAATGTCAAATCACAGCTTTTGCTTTTCCATAACAGTGTGAACAAGTCATTTCTATAAAGATCTGTTGATCTCACCCCATATGGTGAATCTATGGCACGTGTGCCAGAGGTGGCATGTAAAGCCCTCTCAGTGGGCACGCATGCCATTGCCAGCTGCTCTTTCTGGCGCTGGCCAGCTGGTCTTCGCGAGGCGAGGAGTGCCAGAAAATGGCCTGAAAATCAGCCAAAGAACAGGCCATTTTCAGACTGTTTTCAGGCCATTTTTCGGGCATTCCTGGGAGTTTTCAGGCTGTTTTGGCCTGAAAACAGCCTTAAAACTACCTGGAAAATGACCTGAAAATGGTCCCAAAGGGCCTGAAAATGGCCAAAACGGCCCCAAAATGGCCAAACAACAGGCATGCATGCACCGCCAGGTGGTCTTTGGTTTTCTGGCACTCCAGCATGCACACATATATACGCGTGCACACGCATTCGCTTGGGCACTCGGTGCTGAAAAGGTTGGCCATCACTGGTCTAATTTGTAAAATCCAAAGTCAAAGTTTCATTCTTTTCTCGTCAAGCACGAAGTTATCTAAGATGTATAAAGGTCCATCAAATGTATGTTGGAAGTGTAAAAACAAAGGAGGGACTTTTTACCATCTATGGTGGACATGTGATAAAGGCAAAAAAATGGACTGTGACTCATATCTTAATACAGAAAATCCTGAAAATGGAGATAAAAATAAACCTAGAACTTTTCCTCTTGGGTTTAATGGAAAAAGGACTGGAGAAAAAAATTGGAACTTTTGTTATTATATATGTGGACAGTAGTGAGACTATTGTATGTGCAAAATGGAAAGGACACTTGATTCCTACTATGGAAGAACGGTCGGAGAAGTTGATGGAGTTGGCTGAAATGGCAAAACTGACTATGTTGATTAAAGAAAAGGCATCAGTACTTTTGGTTCCACATGGAAACCGCTTCTGAACTTAGTTCTAGGACTTTTTGATGACATGGAAGTAAGTTCTGTTCTCACAGATTCCTGGTTTTCTGTGGCGAAGGGCTGCTTCATTGGTTCTTGATGTGATGTACAGCTGCAAAAGCAGATATTTGCAATTGTAGGCTAAAGCAGCATCGTTGGGTTTCCATTGTGGTTGGCTCCTCAAAAAATGTTTTGGAAGCTGTAGGTATTTTATTTATTTATTGATGTAATTTGAATGCCGTCTGTTTCTCTGTCAAGCGACTCTGAGCATGCCAGGCATGAAGAATCAGAACCCATTCCATTCCATTAGTTCCATTCCAGTTAAGCTGATTTATTGCTCATGCCTATACACAAAGATCTAGACAACTAGTGTAGCAGCACTAAATTGTAACTAGGTGAGAGTCAGTGGAATTCAAGAGAGATTGGATTTAAACTGTTTATGGGAATGTAACGATACTAGGCTGATTCCTTTCTTGACTCCACCCCAGACTCCTCTTCTCCTACAAGGGCGGCTTACACTATCATAAATCATCTTTTTAACCATAATCCCTTGCGGGGTGGAGCTTGGGCAACTGAATGGAGCTAGCAGAGTGTTTCAATGGCGGATGCCGTTCTGTTGCCAATCCAGAGTTTTGTTCAGCAGATATATTCTCAGTGTGCCCAGAGAGAGAAAGATCTGCCTGTACCTAGGATGGAAGTCACAGCCTTCTGATTGTAAGGCAAGACCTCCACCTCTAGGCCACCACTCCACTCCACCTTACACTACCATAAATAACAGAACAAAACAATTATAGGATTAAAACACCACAATGTCAGACATTAAAAGCTAAAACATTAAAATTAAGGCAAAGGACAGAAAGCTTAGAGGTCCCTCTTGTTAGAGCGAGATTCCTGCCACAGAACCACAGCTTCTAAAATGGCTTCTTTGTTGGGGAACTATGGCCACGATAACATCAAAATGTGCCAAGAAGTCAGTAATCCTCTTCTAGTACCATGGAACGTACCCCCATGTTTACATGCTTAGAATTGCATGGTGGTTTATTCATGCCTTGACATTGAGATTCTTTCTGACAGACCAATTCCGATCTTCATGGCAACAAGCAATTCTGGGGAAATATATCTGGGATGGCTTGTCACTTGAACAATCCTCTTTTTGAAATACACTTAGGCTGGAAGAATCATCAGAGAAACTTGTCTTCGATATGGAATTCCAGAGCGAGGTCAGCCATGTTCCAGCCCACATTACAGCTTGCTCAACTTATTTCCAGATGGGATCTGGGCAGATATTTAATTATTTTAGCCTCCCCTGGAAAGCAAAGTGTCTTTCTCAGAGCCAGGCACGATATTTTACTCACTGCAGTTCTTAACGGGAGATTCCCAAAAGTCCTCATGTATATGAGAACCTGTCCACGTAGTGCAATTTTTAAAAAAAATTTAAGAAAATTTATATGGCCGCCCACTCACTCTCAGTGACTCTGGGCAGATTACAAAAATAAAAACCCAATGTATAAACAGTGTGTCAGCATTCCAAGCAATGCGCCCATAGAAAACAAACTCCGAGGCACTCAAGATACATCATATTGGCACAAACTGGTGAAAGCCAACTCTGAGGTTTCCTGCGGCTTTCACCTAATTCAAAGTAAAAGTTCCCCCTCCTCCCAAGTCACTGGTCATGCTGTCCAATCCAGGTGCTGGCCGGTTGCTAGGTTACTGGCTCCTCCTCTGGCCAGTCACCTGTGAGAATGTCCTTGGTTCCCACAGGAAAACTTTATTGTTTTGGCTACAAAACCCCATCTAACTATTTCCCCCCCTCCCACTTTATAAAGCCATAGTAAGCCCACACCTGGAATACTGAATCCAGTTTTGGTCAACACATTACAAAAAAGATATTGAGACTTTGGAAAAAGTGCAAAGAAGAGCAACTAAGATGATTAAGGGCCTGGATAGAGGAAAAAATGAAGAACGGTTGAAGGAACTGGGTATGGCTAGTCTAGAGAAAAGTACTAGAGGTGACATGATAGCCGTATTCCAGTATTTGAGGGGCTGCCACAAAGAGGTCAGTCAACTGAAGAGGCGGTCAACTTATTTTCCAAAGCATCAGAAGGCATGACAAGAAACAATGGATGGAAACTAATTAAGGAGAGAAGCAACCTGGAATTAAGTAGAAATTTCCTAATGCTAAGGACCAGTGGAACAGCTTGACTTAAGAAGTTGTAGGTGCTTCGTCGCTGGAGGTCTTTAAGAAAAGATTGGACAGCCACCTGTCTGAAATGGTGTAGGGTCTCCTGCTTGAGCAGGGGGTTGGACTAGAAGACCTCCTAGGTCCCTTCCAGCTCCATTCTGATTAATTACTCAAATTGTTTGACCAATCCCATAATTGGGAGCAGAGCAAGTAAGGCCATTTTCTTCTGCCTTAAGAGCACTCTGTGCATAGTTAGCCAGGCTAAGACTCAGCCTTACTGTGCGAAAATCTATGCAAGCAAAGGATGGAGCGAGACATCCTGTTAACACATTTTCTCCAGAAATGGGAATCTGAATTAAATATGTGGGTCTCCAAGCCTGGAAGGATTGGTCTGGCAAAAATGCATTAGATATTTTTTTAATCTCTGCTCCATCTTGTTGCCTGCTGGGGCCGAGCATATCTATTTCTCCATTTTACTAGATTAGTAAGTGTAGGAGATGACCAGGCTGAGCCCGAGGGCGGGGTCAATGCATCATAAGTCTCGAGTCCCTTCAAGGCCATCTGAGAGCTAAGTCCAGCCCACCTTGAATTCCACTGACTCTGTTCTGAACAAGGCTTCCCGAGACCATAATTAAGCAGACGCTTAGTCCAAACAACTCTTGTTTTATTTCAGCGCTGGGAATTATGTACATTCCCAGCCCGTAATGAGTCCCAAGCAGTCCCTTGAGATAAGCACTCACCTTTCTCTCCTTTGAAGTGCTGCCAACAACTAAAGTGCCAAATGAATTACAAAAAGCCAAACAAAGTACAAAGTCCACACTTCAAGAGCTTCAAGGTTTAATCCAAACAGAGCGAATGACTTTGCTTCCTACAAAGGTTTCTCTACCTTTGCACCTCCTTTATACCTTAAGGGAGGGGCAATCACCTCCAAGCCTTACTCCTGAATCACCCCTTTTGTCTCAGCTGCTCTTGCTGTTAAGTTTGCATGAAGAGACAGACGCGGAGTGCTTCAAGCTCTTAGTTTATTAGTGACTACAGCTCAGTTGTACCTTGGGATCTAGGTTAAATGTGATGGGGGTCCCCAAGTACTTGCCTAATCCGTCACTGAAGACCTCTGGAAACTCAGACTTCAAGGCCTCTTCCCACTCAGTGTTGCTCACGTGATTGATGCCAGTCACCTCGATGCCCAACGGGTTGAACCACTCAAGGCCCAGCAGACTTTGGCGGTCCTTGTCCACGATGGTCAGTGGTAGGCGTTTGGTGTGGCCCTTGAATTTCACGTTGAATTCTCTTGTTCCAACTACTGGAATCTTGTTCCCTTGGTAGTCTTTAAGAGTCAATGCTTGCTTCTTGAAGTGCTTCTTCTGGATGTTGGGAAGAAGTCTGTGAATAGTGTCCCATGACACCATAGATAGGTATGAGCCTGAGTCCACTCCCATTTGGCAAGGCCTTCCTTCAATAAGTAGCTTGACATGCACTTTTCTGCTTCTTAAAGGTGATGAATGACCAATAGTTACTGTTTGATGAGTTTCATTCTTCCCATTTGCTTCTGTGCTGCACCCCATTTTCTCACTGAGATTGTTGGGCCTGAATTCTTTGTCTTTGCTTGTAGCAAACTTTCTTCTGTTGGGTGGAGTTCTGGATGATTTGCAGACTCTTGCTAGGTGTCCTCTTTTATCACAACGGAGGCAAACGGTGTCTAAAAACTTGCATTCAGTGCGGGGTGGCTTCCCCACAACCTCTGCAGTAGAAATCTTGCCTCTTTCTTCCCAGGTCTTTCTTTTTCCACTCCATTCTGAGTCTGTAAATTCCTTCCTCCACCTCACTACAGTCTGACTCAGAATCTATTTGCTCACAATGAGTTGTTGTGGACTTTTCCACATCAGGATGGCTTGTGGCCTTGTTGATTTTCTTCCTGGCTGCTGCTGAGGACTTGGTAGCTTCTGCTGAAGAGGCCTCTTCTATTGCTTCCTTCAGCATGATCTTAGGTTTCATTAATAATTTGCTCTGTAGCACCTTGTCTTTAAGGCCCAGAACAAATCGATCGCGCATGGCCTCTTCTAAATTGTTAAATTTGCATGCACCCCCAATGTCTCTTAAACTTGCCACGAAGTTGTTTATGTTTTTGCTTTCCCCTTGATCCCGACGGTAAAACTTGTGTCTCTTAATGAGGCACGATACTTGGGCGTAATGGGCTCTTAACAGTTTTTCTAAGTCAGGCCAGTCCATTACCTTCACGTCTGCAGCTCCCGCCAATGCCTTTGCCATCTTGAAAACTGCCGGACCGCAGTGCGTGAGAAAGACCGCCCTCTTCCTCTTCTCGGAAATGTCGGTGAGATCGTTTCCCTCCAGATACATTTGGAAACGATCTGCATACGACTCCCAGTCTTCTGCCGTCGGATCGAACGGGGCTGGGGGTGTTCAGTGCAGCCATCTCACTCTCCTTCTGTTCCGCGTTGCCATCTTCAGGGGAATCCCACCTTCGTCACCAGTGTTAAGTTTGCATGAAGAGATAGACGCGGAGTGCTTCAAGCTCTTAGTTTATTAGTGACTACAGCTCAGAACAGACCCAATTGGGCTGGGCTGCGGCTGCTACTTATAGCCAGCAGCCGCAGTTGCCAGCCAGAGTGCAGGGTTTTCCCGCACTTTTTAAACCAATCATTTCCAACATTTTACAAGAACAGTTCAAACTAAACCAATGATTTCAAACGTACATACATAACACTTGCCTTCTAGCAGCTCTGCGCACACGTGCATTGGGAACAGGTTTCCCTTGTTCTTCTGCCTCGCTGCTGCCAGATTCCGGAGGCTCCGGAGGCAGTGCCCCACTCCCAGATGGTCCTGGCCCCATCTCTGCATCGGATGCAGGATCCTTGTCCGAGTCCTCTCCAGACTCCTGGACTGGTCCCCATTCTTCCCCACTATCTGATTCCACTGTCGTCTGCACAGTCTGCTGGTGAACCACAACAGACTCTATCAGAGCAGATGCCAAGACAGCAAAGAAGAACTCATGGAAGAGGAGGGGGCCAAGGTGGAGGGGTGGGTGATGTAGGAGATGACCAAAATGAACCGGAAGGAGGGATCAAATGTGTCAGCAGTCTCGAGTCCCTTCAAGCCCACAAGAAATGTAAGTGCAGCCCACCTTGAATTCCATTGACTCTGACCTACCACTGATTTGCTTTGACCCTTAGTAGCTCAGATTTTTGTAGAGAGCTTAAGCTTGCAATAAGCCCTTATTTGGTTGGCCATTTGGATGGCCTGGATTTCCTGATTCCTGCACTTGGCAGTAAGGCTGCCCGTTTTCGAAAACGACTGTGCCTATCCACTTGATGTGATGATATCAGTCTTTCCATGCCTCACTGTGCTTAATTTGAGCATAATATCAGGTGGCGTTATTTGATCTAGAAGCTCCCAGCATTGATAGCACTTATTGTTAAGTTTGCATGAAGAGTCAGACGCGGAGTGCTTCAGTGAAGAGTTTATTAGTGACTACAGCTCATAACAGACCTGATTTGGCTGGGCTGCGGCTGCTACTTATAGCCAGCAGCCGCAGTTGCCAGCCAATCAGAGTGCAGGGTTTTCCCGCACTTTTTAAACCAATCATTTCTGACATTTTACAAGAACAGTTCAAACTAAACCAATGACATTCAAACCTGCATACATAACACTTATGCTCCATTCCCACTGCAGAGTCATTTTGCCTTTAGCCCTCTGTGCATTCCCTTTGTGCTGAACTTTTACTACTCTTTAAAAAAAAACTGGATCTGGGTGGGTTTGTTTCTAGCAGCTGTTTGGCAGCTAGGGCTCCAGAGTCTGAGCACTTGGTTTATGGAGGAGAATTGAAGGCCCGAGGCCAATTTTAAACCATTGCATATGAAAAGCATGTTATGATGTTGGTTCAGATTAGATCATTGCTGAGGTAGGTTTTGAAGTGGCAGAGAGAAGAACTGGGTTAAAAAAAATGGCCCTGAATGAAATTGAATCCAAATAATCGCAGTAACACAGCACGGAGTAATTTAAATTAAAAGGAAATTCTGAGTCATCCTTCTTATAGCAGACTTTCTTCAGAGGTCTCGCTGTAAATAAAAAGAGATAATTCTCTCTCTCTTTCTCCTTCCCCTTCCCCTTCCCCTTCCCCTTCCTCTTCTTCTTCTTCTTCTTCTTCTTCTTCTTCTTCTTCTTCTTCTTTTCTTCTTCTTCTTTTCTTCTTCTCCTTCTTCTTCTTCTTCTTCTTCTCTCTCGCTCCCTTTTCTCCTCCTTCTTCTCCTCTTTTTCCTCTCTCTTTCTCTCTCTCTGTTCCTCCCTCCCTTCCCCCTGCTCGCTCTCTCTGAGATTGGCCAGTACATTGCATTATGTATAGGGAATGAATTATTCTTATTGTTTTTTTAAAAAAAATGCTGGTTTGGAAACTATTGAATTCTCTTTCCTGCGAGAAATCATATGTATATTTTTATGAAGTCGCTTGTTATTTATAGCACATATCCTGTGTATAGCAAGCATGATTTGAGTAAGGTATTTTAAGCATTGTGGAGAACATGCCAGAATGAAAAGAAAATATGTGTGCTGTTTGGAATGGCCCAACCACGCTCCCCCATCCACTTTTCTCTATAGTAACGGTAACTGATGGAGGAGCATTAAAGAGTAGATTGAACCTAGAACTAAGGAGAAATTTCCTGACTGTGACAACAATCAGTCGAAGGTTTTGTCTGCAGATGTTGTGGGTCTATCACTGGAAGTTTTCAAGAAGAGATTGGACAAGCCTTAGTCTGGGGTGGGATATAGCGGAGCTGACAAACTCGCAGGGCGGATGTGACACATGCTGACCACGCCTACCTCCATTTTAGCGAATGGGGAAAAGTCACGATACGTCAGACGGACATTAAAAATGAAACAGAAAGAAGATACAGAATATTAACAACCATGGAATCTATTTTACCAGTGGTTGGAAAAAAGGTGGAGAATAAGAATGTAATATGTACTGTTAAGCAAATTAAACACCCAGGCAACACGATGTGTATTAAGCACTAAGAAATGTAATTAATAAAAATTAATTTTTAAAAAACAAGAAAGGAGTAATGTCACTGCATCAAGGGCAGGGTTTGCCCCTGGTAGACAAATAGCACATTTTCTGATTTGAAGCAGAAGGACGCAGGGGAGAAATGTTGCGAAGTGTGGCTTCAAATGCTGATAAACCATGGTAAACTGTTTCTAAACAAGTCAAGAAAATCTCCAACTCTCTCATCTGTCCAGAGAGTTTATCTACACCTGACATTCTCCTCTGCAAATTAATCCAGAATGGGAGACTGTTCTTACCCTCTTGCTCTTAAATATCAAAAAAAGAAAATGTTCTAAATTTTCTCGGACCAATTTTCTTTTTGAGTTAGTTTTCTACTGTTACTCTTTCTGGGGAAACCCTAATAGTTGTACATACATCCTTGCTATTATTCTTGCTCCTTAAAAAAAAAGAGAGAGACAGAGAAAGGTTTCAATCTCCAGTTACCCTTCAGCCCTATAAATAAAAGACAAAATCTAGTGAACACAGTATCTTAAAAACAACTTGGGTGGAAGAAAGAGATGTGGAACGATAAAAGAGTTTATTTTTCTTTTGGAAATGTGAGACTAAGTGTTAAGGTAGGTTTTGAAAACTAAACAAAAGTTTGGTGATGCACTACCCTCTAAGCATTGAGCATAGATTTTTATAAACAGTTTAGCCAAATAATATGCTGAGAGTATAATTAATTATTGACAAACATGCATTAGGGCTTAATTGCTGGGATATATGGCTCTGATCTATTTGATCTGCAACCTATAACTTACATCTTGCTAAAGAAGACATGTGTCTATATTTAATCGGGAACTATGAAATGGAGGCAAGGGGCTGGTTTTATAAGACCCTCGGACAATGACATCTTCATGTTTTTGGAAGCCAAAAGCTCTACTTTTTGTTGCTTGGTTTCAATCAACTCTTGCCATGTTTTCCATCCACCTTCCCTTTCCTCACAAATCCTATAAAAAAGCAGCGAAAGATTTCTTGCAGGAATGGTACTAGCCTTGTAATTGTCTCCAGATGATGAACTGGCAATACTTCAGATCTTGTTGGACTACAAAGTCTGTTCTCAGTGATGGTCATCCTGAGTTAATCTGATGGGAGTCAGAGAACCTGAAATTCTTAAGGTATTTCAAGTAAACCCCCCATGACCACCACCGCGTATGAGTTGTAAGAATGAATTCATTGCAAACGTTAAGTAGATCTGGAGAAAGAACATATTTCTAAAGCTTTGTATAGCTAAGTACCTAATCAGATTTGAACTTGGCAGAATTTCACTTCGGAGAAAGTGTCAGGAAAACCTGGAAGCCACATTTTGGCAATACCCAGATCTCTAGTTTTAATTGAATTCATTCATAAACACTGTAGGGAGTTCTGTCTGTTTAATCGATGAAAATATGACGGCTCTGAAATACTGTGGCTCTCGCAAGGCTTTAACATTTTTTCTTTAAATATGGTTTGTGTTAAGTTTGCATGAAGAGACGGACGTGGAGTGCTTCAAGCTCTTTGTTTATTAGTGACTACAGCTCAGAACGAACCCACTTTGGCTGGGCTGCGGCTGCTACTTATAGCCAGCAGCCGCAGTTGCCAGCCAATCAGAGTGCAGGGTTTTCCCGCACTTTTTAAACCAATCATTTCTTACATTTTACAAGAACAGTTCAAACTAAACCAATGACTTTAAACCTGCATACATAACAGTTTGGACTCTAAACAGTCCCATATTAATTTGGTTTGGCTGTTAGTTGTGGTCTAGAATAGATCATGCATCATGCTAAGCTGTGGTTTCCTTAAGCCCAGTTTATTGAGTAAACCACAACTGTGTGGGATTATGCAACATACTAAGCCATAAAATATTGTTTATAAACTAGAGTGGTTGAATTCATGCAACCTGTTAAATCAAGATCAGGCAACCACTTTATGACTTAGCGTGATATGCGAACCCAAGCAGTGCTTGCTTTCTCTGATTTCAAAGCCTATTATTCTGTCATTGCTGAAACTTTCGACTCTGCTATTGTAATGTCTTGGATTTCCCCCCACCATCTATGCATTTAGACTTTGGAAAAAGTGCAAAGAAGAACAACTAAGATGATTAAAGGCATGGAGACAAAAACATTTGAAGAATGGTTGCAGGATTTGGGTTTGGCTAGTCTAGAGAAAAGAAGGTAGGACATGATAGGAGTATTCCAGTATTTGAGAGGCTGCCACAAAGAGGAGGGGGGAAAACTTATTTTCCGAAGCCCCAGAGGGCAGGACAAGAAATAATGGATGGAAACTAATCAAGGAGAGAAGCAACCTGGAATTGAGGAGAAACTTCCTAACCGTGAGTACAATTAAACAATAGCTTGCCTTCAGAGATTGTAGGTGCTTCATCACTGGAGGTTTTTAAGAAGAGACTGAACAGTTCCCTGTCACTTGTCTGAAATGGTATAGAATCTGCTTAAGCAGGGGGCTGGACTAGAAGTTTCTATTCTTTTCTTTTCTTTTCTAGTCTATTCTAGTCGAGTCTAGTCGAGTCTAGTCGAGTCTAGTCTATTCTGGGGGAGAAAGGAGCAACTTCAAAATGGGTTAGGGTTAGAGTTAGCCTACCTGGTGATTGGTTCTTGTTTGAACTTGTGAGACACTTTCATTTTTAAAAATGCATGATTGGGTTACTGCTCTATGGTAGCTAAAGATTCTTTATCCAAGACAGCTTAGAGCAAAGATCTTAACTGATGTTAACTCTAATTGAGTTTTAAAATGAGGTAATGTAACTTGTACCGTTGTATGTTAAAATTGGCTTAGTACTTATCCGTTTGTGGTTCCTTTTCAGGGTGGATTGAGAACTCCTAATGGAGGAAAGCGAAATATTTTTTGCTTAATTGAACCCAAACAAAGACAGCTCTTCAGGATTCTTAGCGGGGTCCAAACCACTCAACTTGACATACCTACTTAGCATTAGCTGTTGATTTTAAGTGGCATTACGGCTGCAGTTCTGAAAATGGTGGCTCTTGAACCTCTCAATCATCAGAAGGCCCACTGAAGTCATATGCAGTGCTCCTTAAACAAATCACATTAGGAATTCAATTCAGTTTGCAGCCAGGGCCTCCTTTTTTCCTATCTGCCTTAATTAGGCATGCTTGAATTGGAATGTGTTTTACAATTAGAATTCTGACTCCTGTTGGCTTACTAAATAATAAAGCAGTTTACTGCGGGTTGGCACATTGCTTTGTGTGAAGCAACATGCTTCTGAAATTGGAAATCTCCTTAATTAGTCAGCATATTGTACACTGTTGGTTTCATCCTTTATTCAAAGTGCATTGCTTTGTGAAGCTTACAGCACTTCCGAAACCTGCAATGAATTTATTTCGTTGTAGCTGGCATGAGCTCCTATGGTTAGCTAAATATTGCTGATATAGTTAGTTTCTATTTGGATCTTATAGAGTAATTTCAAGTATCATGACAGCTATAGAACAATAGAAAAATCTTGAAATTTCCTGTGTCCTTATTACAGGGTACTACAAATTCTGTTAAGTACTCTATTATGGATACAGTTCAGAATGCATCCCCAATTTTGGCATCTGTACAGATTTGGGAACAAGAACTTCATATTGATTCAGGTCAATCTACAAAGAAGGGAAATGGTTATTTGCAATATTGAGTATACTGCAGGGGTGGGATTCTACCAGTTCTCACCTATTCGCTAGAATCGGTTGTTAACATTCTAAGCAGTTCGGAGAACCGGTTGTTAGAAGAAATTACTGGCCTAATCCTGTAAGGAAGGCAGGAAGGAAACATTCTGGTGTTGCTTACAGAAACTGCCTCTCCGTTAACCCTTGTTACATTCTTGGCAGGACTAGACTTCCTGTCTCAGGAACGTCTCTGGAGTTTCCCCTTCTTTGCTGGTACTTTGCTTGTGTGGAGTGACCATTCAAAGTTATAATGGCACTGAAAAAAGTGACTTATGACCATTTTTCACACTTACGACTGTTGCAGCATCCCTACAGTCATGAGAGGCCAGGCGAGGAGATGCGTGCCTCGATGTGAGTGATATTGAGTTAGCCACGCCCAGCCAATAACATGACCACCAAGCCATGTCCACCCAGTCACATGACCACCAAGCCATGCCCACCACCTAAGCCACGCCCACAGAACCAGTTGTTAAAAATTTGAATCCCACCCCTGGTATACTGGAAAAGAAGAATTAAGGGTGACAAGATAGCAGTATTTCAGTATTTGAGGGGCTGCCACAAAGAAGAGGGGGGTCAAATTATTCTCCAAAGCACCAGAAGGCAGGATAAGAAACAGTGGATGGAAACTAATCAAAGAGAGAAGCAACCTGGAATTGAGGAGAAACT
The DNA here is from genome assembly GCA_009733165.1 of Naja naja. Taxonomy (NCBI): domain Eukaryota; kingdom Metazoa; phylum Chordata; class Lepidosauria; order Squamata; family Elapidae; genus Naja; species Naja naja. Next base: position 9,815,915 of record CM019163.1, read on the forward strand.
TGCTAACAGTGAGGACAATTAACCAGTGGAACAGCTTTGCCTGCAGAAATCATGGGTGCCCCATCACTGGAGGTTTTTAAGAAGAAACTGGACAGTCACTTGTCTGAGACTGTATAGGTTCTCCTGCTTGAGCAGGGGGCTGGACTAGAAGACCTCCAAGGTCCCTTCCAGCTCTATTCTATTCTAAATTCTATTTGATGTTTAATGATGTCAAATAACACAAGTTGCCATTTTGGAGTTTTGCTTGAAGGGAAAACGGGATTGCAGAATTGAAGAATTGAACTGAATTGAAGAATTGAACTGAAGGTTGTACCATTTTTGAAAAAAAGGAAGAAGGCTTAGAGAGCAGTGAATTAGGACTCGATCACAAAAATTACAGAGTTAGAAGGGACCTTGGAGGTCTTCTAGTCCAATCCTCTGGTCAAGCAGGAGTCCTTATACCATTTCAGACAAATGGCTGCCCAGAAAAATACCCCTTCTGATAGAAAAGATTTCACTTTTTCTAAGAATGTTTTATGTACAGCACCAACAACTTTTCTGTTCTTATTACCTGCTGCCTTAAAAGCTGCCTTTAGCCCTGTGTCAAAGTTTTGCAAATGCCAAAACCAATCAGGTTCAACAGCTATGTTGGTCTTCTTCAGGTAGAAGCACATGGTGACAATCTTTGACCCCTTCCAGGCATTTCAGATGTAAAAAGTCCATCAAGACATACAGGCGGGGATATCTGAGTGGACCTGTAATACACATTAATTTGACAAATACTCACAGGCAAGCAGCTAAAGAAGCAACTCACTCTCTTTTTGTCTTTCTCATTCTTGTTTTATTTCTCCTGCTCAAACAGTCCCAAAAATGTCTTTCTCCCCTTTCATCAGGTGAATGTACTGCTTTTTCCAGCAGTACCTAATTGATCCCTCTAATTATCTTTTAGCTCCCTTGCTGTTGTTATTTCAAGCCTTACCTTATAGCTGCAGGAATTTCTTATTTCCTAGATAGTTAATAATAACATGGAAAGAAGTCAGATTTTTTCCAGGTGATGCAAAGGTAGACACACAGCATCAGGCTCCGTTGGGCCAGAGGCCCATCCTATCTGGCATTGTGGTCCCAAAGTGGCCAGCTAGGTTGTAAAAGCATTTGCAATTTCTTGCTTGTGTTCTCCTGTGAGTGATATTCTTTGGAACATGGAGATGGCCAGCAGGCATATTGTCTCGTATGTTCCATGATATTACCTAATCTCTTTTCAAAAGAATTCTGGGTGGCTGCCATTTTATGGCAAGGGTATCTATAATTTAACTACTAGACAACCCACAATCCCTCAAGTCATCATTTCAGAGATATTTCCTTTCCAGGTTCCTCAATATATATCTTTGTCAATGGCAGAGCTTCTAATGCAAAACCTTCCTTGGGGAAAAGAAAATAGTTAAAATTCAGAAACAAATTTCAGAGATGTACCTGCCTTGAAAAATAGCCCATGTTGAACTACATAGCACAGTCAAACATCAGGAGTTGGCTAAAGCAGACATTTTATGACATTTTGTATTATGCTGTAACATGTTTCTATGAAAAAGGTTGATGTCTTAAAATTTTCTATAACACTTGCCAAATTTCAATTCCATGGTCCTGGATTTTGGATGCCTTTTGTAAGTTAGTCCATTTGAGGTACCTTGGTTAAAAGTTGTTGCTCTGTGATGTACCATTTCATTAAAGGTGATGTGAACGAGAGCTTTTCTCTCGCACCTTCTGATACAGAAAACTCTTTTAGTTTTTCTGCTGATTTGTAGTCAGTTGTTGTATCTCATTCCCTTGACTGCCTCTTATTGATTAAAAGGTAAGCTCAAGGCTATTAAGTCTTGTCTACCGGCCAAGTACCCAGAATTTCCTTTAGAACAGATCCCAAGAAGCTCTGCTCCTTAATTCATTGAACAGATTACTCTAGAATCCAGAGGCACCCAATTTCATAGATCTTCCAGTTTAAGGGGATCTAGAGAGAATGAAGAAGGAAAAAATGAGAATGATATTGAGCATAGAAAAACTAGCCACATCTGGCAATGGCTTCTGGAGTCTGTGATCACCTTGTTTTCTTTCCTGAAAAGTATCTATGGCATATTCTAGCTGCACAAAAAAGTTATGAGTGCTAAGCTTCTTAAGTTATTGCGGAACATGAAGAATTCTTGGAGTGAGTACTGAAAGCAGTTGTAGAAGATCCATAGAGAAAAATATTTTTTAAGGAACCAGAAAACTTTGTGTCTATTAAAAGGGTGGGGTGCATGGAGGAATGTCAAAAGCCTACAGCTAATCAGGAAACAGCCTGTGTTTTTGGGAGCTGGCCAATTAATTCTAAAGTCTTCCCCAAATTTTGGAATCATCTATTCTAGCGCTTGGAGAAACTCGCCTGCCCTCAGTTGGTCTTTTTAAATACTTACATTATGGAGCAATCTATTTTGCTTGTCTCAAAAGCTCCCAATATTCTGTAAACTGGGGACAAACCAAAGGACAAAGAAACAAGTATGGCGTGGATCCAATTCTGTGTGGACTGAGTGTTTGGGGGTGAGTCATCTGATACCCATATACAGCTGTGAACGAAAGAAGGACTGGGACAAAACAAAACAGAACTTTTGAGAACCCAAGTCTACAACCAGAGTTTTCTGGGCAAAATGCCACACACTAATTATTTTACTCAGTAATAGTTACCCAAATTCTGTCTCGGACAATGGCAGTGTCTGGATAGCAACTCTTGGCTATAAACGGTTAGCTTGGTTGACAATGATTTATTATTATTAATTTAATTTAAAGCAAAGTAAGTTGGATGAATCCCTCCTCTACTATTCTACCAGCTCCGAATGAAGTGGAAAAGGAACTGGCTCAAGATCACCCACTAAATCCCCAAAGCCTATTTAAAATTTCTGGTTAATGCATTTCCTCTACGTATGTATACATAAACTTGAAATATTATGACCCAGCTGTCCGGAGAAATTGGATAAAGGCATTTTATGAAACAGATCACAATGAAAGAATGATCTTTTATATTAGCATTGTGGTAGTAGCTTGAAATTCACTTTGCATTGTCAGTGTTGCTAGGCAGCTTGAAGTAATGATACTTTTAACAGTGTGTTGGGGATGATAATAGTGTTGGTGAAGGAGCAAAACTGAGAGTGGTGAAATTGTTCTTTCAAATCAAATCATAGCCAGACATCTGTGAACTAACTTTAAGCCTTGCAATGGAACATTCTTCTCTAACTGCACTTTAAAAATAATAAGTTCTGATCAGCTTGTAGGCATTAGATGACATGCATGTCAACTTCAGAAAAATCAAAAGTCCACGCAGTTCGGATGAATAGATATACTGTAGGTTTATTGTGCTCTAAGTTCTCTACAAGAATCTGAACTACTAACAGTCATAGCGAGTTGGCAATAGCTAAGAGTCAATGGAAGAACAAAGTGGGCAAGATTTAGATCTCTTGTGGGTGCAAAGAGACTCAAGACTAATGACACATTTGACCTTTCCATCATACTCATCCTCGTCATCTCCTACAATGCTCGAAGACAATTTTGTAGGAATCAAAGTCCAGAACTTCCAGTACAGAAAAACGTCCTCCCTTTATCAATACCAATGCTTTCTCTTTCACCCATGAGGAATTATTTTAAGTAACACCGGTTTAAGTAACAGTGGTTCAGTGATTAGAGTGCAGTACTGCAAGCTACTTCTGTTGCCTGCCGGCTGCCTGCAATTTGGCAGTTCGAATCTCACCAGGATCAAGGTAGACTCAGCCTTTCATCCTCCTCAGGTGGGTAAAATGAGGATCCAGATTGTTGGGGACAAGATGCTGACTCTGTAAACCACTTAGAGACTGTGAAGCACTGAAAAGCGGTATATAAGTCTAAGTACTATTGCTATTATGGTCATAGACCAGCATTACAGCCTTAAAATAAACAAACAAAACTAAAATAAAATAAAGGCTTGTTAATATTTAATAATTGGTGGTGGCTTGTCTGGGAGGCAGTCACAGTCTGCCTAGTGTTGCAGACAGTATTAACAAAATTTAGCTGCATTCAAAGGGGCTACATTGGACTGATCTGATAACAGCAATTGTACATTAAAAAAATTAATATTTTATCAGGTTAGGTGTTATGAGCCTCGGTGGCGCAGTGGTTAGAATGCAGTACTGCAGGCTGCTTCTGCTGACTGCTGGCTGACTGTAATTTGGCAGTTCGACTCTCACCAGGCCCACCTCTCACCATGGACTCAGCCTTCCATCCTTCCAAGGTGGGTAAATTGAGGACCCAAGATTGTTGGGGGCAATAAGCTGACTTTGTAAAAATGCCGCTTAGTAATAAGCAGGCATATACAATGGAATGAAGGCTACTGCTGAGCACATTGGGTTGTGTCCCCAAAAATTGTAAGCCGCCCTGAGTCTTCGGAGAAAGCAGCATATAAATCTAATTTAAAAATAAAATAAAAATGAGAACGCAGATTGTTGGGAGCAAGAGTCTCACTCTGTAAACAGCTTAGAGAGGGCTTTAAAGCACTGCAAAGCAGTATATAAGTCTAAGTGCTAAGTGCTATAAGAGGGGTCTGTGAGTTTTTATATAATTATTTTTAATTTTAAAAAGATAATTATCCATGACTGTGATGTGTTTTCATTTGTCTCCATTGCCAGTGGAAGATGCAACCAATACTGATGTTTAACTTAGGGAGGATAGTATGACTGCTTTAGATTAGATTAGATTAATGGCATTGGAGGGGACCTTGTAGGTTATCTAGTCCAACCCCCCACCCAAGCAGGAGACCTTACACCATTTCTGGCAGATGGCAGTCCAGTCTCTTCTTGAAAGCCTCCAGCGATGAAGCTCCCACAATTTCCGAAGGCAACTTCTGTTCCATGGGTAGATTGTTCTCCCTGTCAGAAAGAGCAGTATATTCATGAAGAGCAGTATTTACTGGAGAGAGTAGTCAAAACATATGGGGAATGTGGATACCCACATTCTTCTGGTGAACAAACACAACTTCAGGAGGTGGGGATGAAGCCCCTGAGTGGAATAAGGACAGTTGCTAAGTGGAAACTTGATCTGGGGGCGAAACAGCAAGAAGGAGGCAAGAGGAAGCGATGAGGTGTCTGTTATGGTTGCATGAAGAGTCAGACACGAAGAGCTTCAGTGAAGAGTTTATTAAGTGACTACAGCTCAAATGGACCCGACTTGGCTGGGCTTCGGCTGCTTCTTATAGCCAGCAGCCATAGTTGCCAGCCAATCAGAGTGCAGGGTTTTCCCGCACTATTTAAACCAATCCTATTTGACATTTTACAAGAACAATTCAAACTAAACCAATAACATTCAAACCTACATACATAACAGTGTCCTGCAAGGCAGCAAGCAGAAGACCTGGTGTTTGGCTTTGACAGAAGTGAAGGTTGCTACGGTGTTGAACTAGCAGCCTTGTGTTTGCAGCTGAGCCTCGTATACAGGGTCATTTGGGGTTGGTGAGCAGGGCAGCCAAGCAGAATTCCATGGGTGGAGTGAGCAAACTTACTTAAGGGTTGAACCCTCTGTTGCTGCTGAGAAAATCGGAGCTTGTGTGTTTAGATATCTTCCCCTGGGTGGGGATGGGCTTAAGGGCTGAACAATTTCAGCTGGTTTGGGATTCTACCCAGTCACTTTTCACAATGTTCATTTGCTACTCACTCATTTGCCTAAGTGGGTCCTTCATTATTATTATTATTATATTTGGATTTATATTCATCCTTTAGGAAGAGCTTAGTTTGGCTGTAGGAGCACTCCCTATTTTTTTTGTTTAAATGAGCAGAAGCCTTGTGCCTTTTGCAAAATGTTTTCTTTTAAAAATAGGTAACTTTCCTCCTCCAGCATAAGACTTGTTAGTTGCAAGACCACTTAAGTCAGGGGTGTCAAACTTGATTTCATTGAAGGCCACATCAGGGTTATGTTTGACCTTCGGGGGGTGGCAATGCAGGTGTGGCAGGTGTGGCCAGCTTGATGTCACTCGTGTTGGGGGCACCTGTGGTAGCCTGAAGGCTCGGCCAGCGAAAACAGGCTCCTGATCTCCGTTTTCGGCTGCAATGGCCTCCTGCAACCCTCTGCCAGCAAAAACTGAACTCTGTTTTCATTGGCAGAGCGCTGCAGGAGGCCATCGCGGCCAAAAACACAGCCCTCCTGTAGCTCCATTTTCACTGGAAGAGGCACCGCGGGCCAGTCCTTTGCTGTTTCCTGGGCGGCCCCTCAGGCCAGATGTAAGCACCCTGTGGGCCGGATGGGGCCTGGAGTTTGACACCCTTGACTTAAGCCATGCAGGATGTGGACAAAGTTAGAGTTACAGATGGGTATTTATAAGAGGCAATCTGGAACGTAGAGCCAAGGCCGAAGACCAGTGAAGAGCTCAAGGCAGGACAAACTGGAAGTCAGAAAACTCCCCCCCCCAAATCTTCTAACCCTACTTAGAAGTAGCCCATGGCTGGCCTTTGTGGCCGACACTAGGATCTAGAAGACTCTTCATTGGAGAAGATATAGTTGCAGGCTCACCACCCAAGGCTAGGAAGTTCTTGTGGAGAGCTTGCCTGGTTAATTACTTAATTCCCATTGTTCCTGCTGCTTAAATAGATGGGGGCCAGTGGTCTATGTGGCTTTGGCTCTTCCAACTCTCTGCCAGATTTGCAATTGGTGGTACCGCATGCTACCCATAAGGAATGCTACCCTAAAGAAAAGTAGATTTATTTATGGCCCACATTTATTATACATAGAAATAACTTAAGGTCCCGAACATATCTAATATTCTTTCCTCCTCCTGTTTATCTCACAACAGGCAGGTGAAGTGAGAGGGACTGGCCCAAAACTGTCTTTCGTGCTTACAGTAGGACTAGAACTCACACTTTCCCAATTTCTGGTCTAATACTCTTCATATTTAAATAAGAATCACAACACTTGCCTTAAATTCTAAGGGTATATGTTCTGTATCATTTAAATCACAGTACAACTGCGACACAGGCAAGCCTTTTATCTTCAGTTCAAATTTTAAAATGTTTATCCAAGTTAAAACATAAAAGACAAACTTGACTTTTAAACTAATCTCTTACACCAACTACTCTAAATCCTGTCTTTACTTTCATCCCATGTTAAAGGAAGTGGATTGCTATTTAAGTCCAGCCTGCATTGCCAGAAACAGGATTATTATTATTAAAGTAATTCACCAAAGGTTGGCATTCCTGCTTAAATCCGTTTATATTCTACTAAAGTTGTTTTACCTAAAGATACCGTGCTGCAGCCATCTAATCCTGTAATATACTATTTTCCCAGGTGGGAGATTTCTTTTCCATTACCTGACTTATAAATATCTAGCTGCTTTTTCGACAAGTTAATAAATAAATGCAGATAAAGGAGAATATTTGTAGCTTGGGTTTGAAATGAGGGGGGGGGGTCTTTGGTGCTCTCTAGTTTGGTGGTTTTCTTGCAGATGTTTCATTACACAAACTAGGTAACATCATCAAGTCTTTAAATATTATTCGATCTATGAAACTGGCAACTTAATTAACTTTAATATTTATATTGTTTATTTTTTTTAGTATTGTAAGCCGCCCTGAGTCCTTCGGGAGATAGGGTGGCATATAAATCTCATAAATAAAAATATATTGACCAGTCTCTTTCAGTTACATGATTTTATCAATTTTGCAGGCTTTTTTTAACGGTAAGATGGGTCCATCAATTAGGAATATTTCTATCCCATCCCATCCCAGCCTATCCTCCTATCCTCTATAATCTATTCTCTATTCTCTGTTCCACATTCCATATTCTGTTTTACACTACACTGTTCAGATTTGACTGTGCAATTTCTCAAGCATCTTTTGTTCGGTAGCCCATAAATCTAAATTCTCATTGCATCTTTCCACATACGATCTTCATCTTATTTATATTTTATTTCTTTTTACTGTGACAGTCCATTCTTCAAAGATAAATTGAGCATATATTGTTCCTTGTGGAATCACTTCAGTAGATTTGGGGTTTTGCTTTCTGCTCCGGCTGTTGGGGTCACTAGCAAAAGATAAAAAGGGCTCGGGATAACTCCGCTGGTTGGTTCTCTGTGGTTTCTGTCTTTCATCAAGGGTATTAGTCATCTTTCTTTCTAACTGGCTGTAGTCCCCAGCTCCCACTGTACACGCTAATCCCCATCTTTGTCTGTTTTTTTCTTATTCTTATACGCTCCATGGAAATCCTTGCAGGGAACATTAACTTCATTTTACTCGTAAGGCCCCTGATGTTTTCCTGTTTATGTTCTTTGCCAGAAATTTAAGAGAGAAGATAGAAGCAACATTTTAAGAAGAAGGTTTATTTATTTATTTTATTGCTATGGGAGAATTGAATAAGAAAAAGTAAGTCCAAATTATTGGCTGTCCATGACAGATTCTGTTAGCCTACTTTCTGATAGTTAGAATAGAGATCAGAAAAAAAAAACCCCAGATCTGTTTTTACATTCATAAATGATAAATTCGTACGTAGGTAAAACGGAATTTTAGCTTAAACATACTCATTTTAAGCAAATGCAAAAAAAAAATTATGATTGATGGATAAGAAAGTTTAGATAATGAAGTTCAGGAATTGGCATTTACTTTTGATGTATTATGTAATTACAAAGCAAGTTTTATAATGACAGGGTTCTCTGCTCTGCAAAACTTGCTGGATATCTGTTTGTTGTAAAGGTAAAGGTTCCCCTCGCACATACGTGCTAGTCGTTTCAGGCTCTAGTGGGCGCTGCTCATCTCCGTTACAAAGTTGAAGAGCCAGCGCTGTCCGAAGATGTCTCCGTGGTCATGTGGCCGGCATGACTAAATGCCAAAGGCCCACAGAACACTGTTACCTTCCCACCAAAGTGACCCTTATTTTTCTACTTACATTTTTACGTGTTTTCGAACTGTTAGGTTGGCAGAAGCTGGGACAAGTAACAGGAGCTCATTCCGTTACGTGGTGCTAGGGACTCAAACTGCCAAACTGCCAACCTTCTGATCAGCAAGCTCAGTGTCTTAGCCACTGAGACACCGCATCCCATTTCTGTTTGTTGTAAGCACCAGATGATTACATCTTTTATTTTCAAAGGCTTCAATTGTTTTGTAGCTGCTCTTTTTAAATACAGGTAGTTTTCAATGTAGGATTCCAATTGAGCCCAAAATTTATGTTGCTAAACAAGACATTTGTCAAGGGAGTTTTACCCACATTTTACGACTTTTCTTGCAACAGTTGTTAATTGAATCACTCCAGTTGTTGAGTTAACAACGAAGTCTTAAGGGCCTTGGTGGTGCAGGCTATTAAACGCCTAGCACTTAGTTCCAGCTGCCTGCAATTAGTGCAGGCTCAAATCCAGGCTCAAGGTTGATTCAGCCTTCCATCCTCTCGGGGTAGGTAAATTGAGGACCCAAGATTGTTGGGGGCAATAAGCTGACTTTGTAAAAATGCTGCTTAGTAATAAGCAGGCATATACAATGGAAGGAAGGCTATTGCTGAGCGCATTGGGTCGTGCTCCAAACACTGTAAGCCGCCCTGAGTCTCCGGAGAAGGGTGGCATATAAATATGAATAATAAAAAAAATCTGGCTTCCCCACTGCTTGTCAGAAGGTTGCAAAAGGTGATCATATGACCCCTGGACACTGCAACTGTCATAAATAGGTTGTCAAGCATATCATTTTTGATCACATGACCATGGAAATACTACTATGGTTGTAAGCGTGAAAAATAGCATAGCAATAGCACTTAGACTTATATATCGCTTCACAGTGCTTTACAGCTCTCTCTAAGCGGTTTACAGAGTCAGCCTATTCCCCCCCAACAATCTGGGTCCTCATTTTACTGACCTTGGAAGGACAGAAAGCTGAGTTAACCTTGAGCTGTACAGAATTGAGCTGCTGGTAGTTGGCAGAGTTATCCTGCAGTACTGCATTCTAACCACTGCACCACCACAGCCCTTCCTTCCTTCCTTCCTTCCTTCCTTCCTTCCTTCCTTCCTTCCTTCCTTCCTCCCTCCTCCCTCCCTCCCTCCCTCCCTCCCTCCCTCCCTTCCCTTCGCATTTAGCAATAGCACTTAGAATTATAGCGCTTCACAGTGCTTTACAGCCCTCTCTTAAGTGGTTTACAGAGTCAGCATCTTGCTGCCAACAATCTGGGTCCCCATTTTACCAACCTAGTCATAAGTCACTTTTTTTCAGTGACATCATAACTTTGAACGGTCACTAAATGAACTGTTGCAAGACAAGAGCTATCTGTAGTCTGTTTTCATTGTCAAATGTTTCTTAACAACATTTTTGTAAGAAAGCCCCTTCCCACAGTTTCTTTTCCCCAATGGAAAAATTAGCACACAAATGAGAAACAGTTAAAATAAACAATCTGCTTTATTTGTCTTCAGCTTTAGAATAACTGCATAACAGGCACTGACATCTTCAACTATGTTATATGGGCTCTTCTGATTTGCTTTGACAGAAGGTTGAGATCGCTCCATTGTTTTAAGTAAGATGTAAAATATCCTTGCAAATTATTTTTAGGAATTGAGAATATGTAGTATTTTTATAATGTTGTGTAGGGAGTTTGACTGCTGTCTGATTTGTTCCGGTATATTGAGATGAAAATAAAATAGCATTTTTTTCACCCCCAAGGGCAGTTTTTATTCCAAGTTGTAGAAATCCCTCCCATGTTCACATGTATTACATATTGGAAAGGAAAGTTTTGCATTTAGACAATATTTATATTACTTGCAATTTTTGGATGCTGTATATTTGCATTTGCCTTAAATGTTATTCTATTCTTAATAGCATTTACTAGGTTGCTATTGCTATAAAATTGAATCTGCTTGCTTTATTCCCTCTCTCTTCCCAAAATTTATTGGGTAAGGAAATGATTGCAGAAGTGTTTTCCATTCTAACAGGTAATCTCTTGGGTTGAATTTTTCCACGCTCCTGGCTTTAATTCAGATGGCTAGAGTAGAATACAAATCAAAGGTAATACAAAAAGTCTGCCACATTGGCTTCTATGAAATATAAACGGCTTGTACTCAATGGGAGAAAAGCTTTCTGGAGAACGTACTTCATTAAACAAGCAGATAACAACAGCAAGCGTAGTAAGGATGTAACATAATGGGGCACTCAAGAAGAATAAGCATCAGAACGGTATATGAATATCTATACAGATAAAAAAAAACTTTTGAATGTATTTTCACACTTAGTTTTATTAATATGAATGGATAAAATTAAAATTTAAAGAGGGATGCTGTTTGGAGGTTTTTTTAAAAAAATAAAAAAGCAGTTTCCAAATAATTAAACAGATTGCTGGCCAGTCGAAAGAATTTTTTTGTTTCAACGTTAAAAACTGGCATATAGAAGTAGTCCTTGACTTACGGCCCCAACTGAGTCTAAAATTTATGTTGCTTTGTTAAAGTGAGTTTTGCCTCATTTTGTGACTTTTCTTGCCACATTTGTTAAGTGAATCACTGGAGTGGTTAAATTAGGCACATGGTTGTTAAGTGAACCTCGCTTCCTCATTAGCTTAGCTCGTCATCAGGTCACAAAAGGGAATCACAAATTAAGTGAATAAGAGTGGTAATTACATCTAGGATCTAATCTGCTTCCATCCTGGTCAGTCCAACCAAGTGTTTCATTGAGTAGACATCTATGTTACACTAAATCTTGATTTTGTACCCATGAATAAACCCAGTGGATTGTCTGGTTCTCAAATTGTGCTCAGTTGTAAACTCTGCTCTATAGACAACAGAAATCAGATTTACACAATTTATTAAGCCAAGTCCAAAATGGCATATTAACCAACTTTTGAAAGAAAAGAGAAGATCTTGCAGAGAAGCACTGGCTGTTCATTTCCTTCGCTAGTTTTCAATTAAAAGTGAAGCGTGTATTATGGTTTGCAGCAGTGGTGGGATTCAAAATTTTTTACTACCTGTTCTGGGGGAGTGGCTTGGTGGGCATGGTAGGGGAAGGATACTGCAAAATCTCCATTCCCTCCCCACTCCTGGGAAAGGTTTCTGCAAAATTCCCTTCCCACCCCACTAACCTGCTTTCCAGCTCTGTTCTCCTGTGCTGGGCAACAAAAGAAGATCCAGCCAATCAGCTGGGACTCAGGAGGCAGAGAATAAATGGGGGCGGGGCCAGTCAGAGGTGGTATTTGCTGGTTCTCCAAACTGCTCCAAATTTCTGCTACTGGTTCTCCAGAATTTCAGAACCTGCTGAATATCACCTCTGGTTTGCAGTGACCCAATGTATGTATTCAGTAAAGGAGAAAATACTTAATTTATTTACTAGCTTCATAGCAATAGCAGTAGCATTTAGGCTTATAGCACTTTTATAGCACTCTCTGGGTGGTTTACAATGTCAGCATTATTTGCCTAGTGCCCCAACAATCTTGATCCTCATTTTACCGACCTGAGAAGGATGGAAGCCTGAGTCAAAACCTTGAGTCCCATCAGGATCGAACTCCAGGCTGTGGGCAGAGTGTTGCCATGAGAAATGTACTGAATTTGTCTTTATCGGTCCAGACTTCTCTCCCTTCTGAATCTGTAACACACTGCCTTACATTCTTTTACAGACAACAGCAGAACAGTTACAAGAGGCTTACTTCCTGCCTGAATTTGTACTTTCCCCACAAGGAAGTTTTTTAGAAGACACTGCAGGAGAGCAGTTCCTTACTTACCGCTTTGATGATCAGGTCAGTATGCTGAATGTGAAACGAGGGCGATTCTTTCATTCAATGTTGGGCATGTCTCTGCTTGTTGTCCATGGAGATTCTTAGTCATCCAGGTCGTGGTTGTTTCAAAGGTGGTTTTTTTCAAGAGACAACTGGACTTTCTCTTTTTTCTTTGAAGACGTTTCGCTTTTCATCAGTGGTGGGATTCAAATTTTTTTACTATCGGTTCTGTGGGCGTGGCTTGGTGGGCATGGTGTGGCTTGGTGGGCGTGGCAGGGGAAGGATACTGCAAAATCCCATTCCCTCCCCACCCCACTAACCTGCTTTGCAGCTCCGTTCTCCTGTACAGGGCAATCAAAGAAGAGCCAGCCGATCAGCTGGGAGTCAGGAGGCAGAGAATAGATCAGGGTGGGGCCAGTCAGAGGTGGTATTTGCTGGTTCTCCAAACTACTCAAAATCTGCTGCTGGTTCTCCAGAACTGGTCAGAACCTGCTGAATACCACCTCTGCTTCTCATTCAAGAAACTTCTTCAGCTCTGACTTCCATTCCCCACCATCCAGTTCGAGCTGAAGAAGCTTCTTGCATGAGAAGCGAAACGTCTTCTTGGAAAAACCAGAAAGTCCAGTTGCCTCTTCAAAAAAAAGCACCTTTGGGTCTCTGCTTGTTGGTGTGATGGGCTGGTGCTGTGTTGGTTGTCTCTGCATCTAAGCCAAGGCCATTTCAGGTAGTCCTCATTTAGCAATTGTTTCTGTCACTGTTTTTTTTTATTTGTCTGCTAAGCTTCTAAGCTAAGATTTGCAGGCAGTTGCCTGCTAGCTAGAACTTTGTTATCTTGTCTCCATAGTAATGAGATAAGGCTGTCTTGTGATTTCTGATTTACTGCGCATGCTTCAAAAGTTTTTTTTACTTCCTGTAACTTCCTTTGTATTCCTGTATATGCCTTTGTGTGTGATTAACCTGCCGGTAATGTAGTCAGTTAGGATTTGTTATTTTTGTAAATAAAACTATGTTTCTTAGATTATTTTCCGGGTTTTCTTTAATCAAAGTATACAGCAGAAGAAAAGCACGGTCCATCACTCTAATTAGCAGGGAAGTTGTTTTTACTCCCTGACAGTTTCGTTTGTGGACAGTGATGAAAAGAACAACAAATGTCTGCACCTCACATTGAGGACTGTAAAGCAAAGGGGAGCTCAAGTAAGATCTTAAGCAGAGTTGAAATTTCACTTAGCAACTGCTTCACTTAGTGACTGAGTTGCAGGCCCCAATTGTGGTTGCTAAACAAGGACTCTCTGTATTGCTCTTAGAGTAATGGCAAACTACAAAAGGTAAAATGACATCCCAGTTAAATCAACCAGTATCGGAAAAGGAGGCCATCTAAGTCTGCATAGATGGGTCAAATTAAGGATCTGTGAGCAGAAGGCAGCCATATTTGACCCTGGAGCATAATCCATTACGTTCTCTTTTTCATGCCCCACTGAAATAGTGAAAAGTGAGAAAGTGTGTGCTAGAAAGCCTTGTCTCCACTTGAGAATGTCACTGAATTGTGTTCTGTGTTAACTACAGGTAGTCCTCAACTTAAAACAGTTCATTTAGTGACTGTTCAAAGTTATGACGCCTGTCAGCTTTGGAAGCCATATTGAGACCAGATGCTCCCACGCTGCCACATTTTGAGCTTGGGAAAGTGGGAGGGGGGAATTTCTTGGAGTGTATGTAGTTAGACATAATAACATTCTTTTTCTAAGTCAAGGTCATGTTATTTTGTGCATAAGTGAGGGGAAGTCTCAAGTTGGAACGGTTGGTGATTGGGGCCATGTGATATGATTGATGTGTGCAGGGGGTGGATTTGTAATTTCTACTTATTGCAAGGAAGCCTGAAACTTTCAGATTTGGGATTCCCCAGTTTACCAGGCAAAATAAAAAGAACTTTTGAGAAGATGTCTGTCTTGAAGTTACTGGTTGGAGTGGAGGCTTGCTGGAACGCTGATAACAGCACTGGAAAAACTGACTTACTGCCATTTTTCACACTTACGACCTTTGCACTATCTCCATGGCCACGTGATCAGAATTCATGTACTTGGCCAAAGAAAAAGGAACGTATTACCATTTATGGTGGAATTGCAAAGAAGCCCAAAAGTTTTGGCAAAAAATACAGAAATGGTTGCAAGAAATATGTTGGATTAAAATAGAATATAGACCGGAGTTTTTTCTGTTAGGAATCAATGCGGAGAAATATAATATTATATTTAATAATTCATATAATCACATCCACGAGATTGGTTTATGCACAACATTGGAAAGGTAAAGAAACTCCAAGTGAGTTGGAAATAATTGGGAAAATTTAGATGTGCGCAGAAATGGACAAATTGACAAAGGAATTAAAAAATAAGGATGAATTGGATTATTACAAAGTATGGGATAAATTTTATGGTTGGTTAGAAAAAAGGAAGGATCAAGACTATAAGAAATGATTAAATGTATATATATGTTATATAGAGAATGTAAACATATACTATTTTTACATGTGATTTAGCAATGTAAGACAAAAATGTGGATTAGGAGGATTGTTCTGTGTTCAATGTTTTTAATGTTTCTTTTTGTTTTTGTTTGTGTTCAATAAAATTTAAAAATTATTTTAAAAAAAAGAATTCAGGTACTTGGCAACTGGCTCATATTTATGACGGTTGCCTTGTCCCGAGGGTCATGGGATCTCTTTTGTGACCTTCTGACAAGAAAAGTCAATGGAGAAGCCAGATTCACTGAACAACCATGTGATTAATTTGAGAACTGTAATGATTCACTTAACAAACAAGGCGAAAAAGGTCATAAAATGGGGCAAAGGTCACTTAACACATTTCTCACTTAGCAACATAAATTCTGGTCATATGTTGAGGACTACCTGTACTGCATAAAAATGCCCTTTTGTAGAGAGGTGACTCAGGTTAATTTTGGTCTGGGTTCATTCATAACTCCTTTCCATTCCATTTCCACATTCATCTGCGAGCGTTTGGGATTGAATCAAAGATCTGCATACTTTGATGATGAAGTGAGTAACATAATGTGTTTTAGGCACAATCTGGCATGTTTTTAAAAGCCAGAGAAAATTCATCCCCATTTGTAGAGAATGGCAAGAAGAACTGTTTTCTCAAACATATGTGAATTCAGGAAGTGGTTTCCTTTGAAATGAAAATCAAATTGTCTTCGGTAGCCATCCAAATACTTTACAAAGGAATTTCTTATAATCACCTTCCACAAATCATAGTGCTGTGTAAGAGACAGAAACACTGCAAACTGAACTCTCATATTTTATTTTATTTTTTTAAATGGAACGTTTGTAATATTCACAAAACCATCTTAGAGAAATCCCTAAATATAGTCAACTCTCTATAATTTGTAGCCATGGAATGCATCACTT
Source organism: Naja naja (assembly GCA_009733165.1). Lineage (NCBI taxonomy): Eukaryota > Metazoa > Chordata > Lepidosauria > Squamata > Elapidae > Naja > Naja naja. The sequence continues at coordinate 9,831,999 of CM019163.1, forward strand.
TCCATGTATTTCATTTCCCCGCCCCCCAGTGCTGGTTTATTTTGTGCTCGATGAACTTTATTAAACAGTAAAATTACAAAGGGAATTACTAATGGATAAAGCAGGGACTTTGGAACATAACAAACCATGTTTCTTCTTAATTAGACCCGGCAATGCGTATTCCAGAAGCTATAGATGATTGCGCTAAATGTGGAGTAGAGATATAATGGCAAAGAAAATAGCCGCATAAGAACCTCTGTTAATTTTGGCAAACGATCTAAAGTTAACCTGGGAAGTGTGTCTCAAACTGTGGACATTTGTTTCTAACAGGAGGCCTCCACCAAACATGTTGATCTCTGCATGAAATTGACAGGAATTGTACATGGACACTTAAAGCACAGAGTTAGCACAGTGTGAGTAATGCAAAGATTTAAAGGCCTCCCCAATCTGCTAAATGGTAAATGGTTTCCTTTCTCCCTGCCCAGCCAGCCTGGCTCCAGGTAAACTCTGCTCATGGCAACTATTCTTCCCCTCAAGCATAGTCTGATATGTGAGAATGATGGCCATGTTAGATTGCAATTGTGGGGTCCTTGGTGCTTTCTGTGCTTCGGGGTTTTCTTGCAGATGTTTCATGCAAGTACATCAATGACGTTACCTGGTTGGGTAATGAAACGTCTGCAAGAAAACATCCAGGCTCAGAGAGCATTTAGGTCTCCACAATTCAACCCTAGCTACAAATATTCTTTTCTATCAGTAGATTATAATTTTCAGAAGTGGCCAAAATGGCTATCTGTAACCATCTCTGTGGCATTTCCGGTGGACCTTCTTCATTTGCTGCCAATTGCTTAAGATTTGAATGACTCCTCCGGTCAATGCCAAATGAAATCCCAGGTCCTCCTTGGTTCTACCAGCCAACCCATCTTAGCAGCTGGGACTTGGGGCATCCCTCTTCTGCCTGACCTGAGAGGTAGAGGAGATTCTTAGCAGAAACAGTCCCATAAGTAAACCAGCCCCAAACCTTGATGGACTTCAAAGGTGGCAGCCAACACCTTGAATTGCAACCAGTAGCTTATCTGTAAAAGAGGTTAGAAGATTTCTTACTGCTTTTTTTTTTAATGGTTGTAATAGGGGTTAGACTGGTGTGTGAATCAAACCTTGATTATATTCAGAGGAGAGCTCCTGCAAAATCACTCGGACCTAAAACCTTTTCAGGATCCAACTGGCTTATTTCAATGTATCAGATTTTATTTAGTGAACACGTAGGGTGTGATGTGAACTTTGGCAGTGACCTTATCCCTGAGAAACTTGGTGCCTGAGAAAATAAAATGAAACAAAAGAATAAAATTAAATAAATAAACACGATTTGCAGTGAAGAAAGACTTTACAGCTCATTACCGCTCATCTTTTTACCCTTGCCTGCCCACATGGTTTCCCTGTAGCCTTTGGTTGCTGCTTTCTATCTTTGCAACACAAATATTTGTTCCTTTTTTGCTACAATATTAAGTTACATTATCCAAAAACCATGGTTTTCTTCTGAAGATAGAATGAAGGACGACTTCTATCTATGTAATCTGATCATTCATTGCTGAGCTGGCATGTAATCCTGTTAAAAAGAATATTACTGCTGCTTACATGTGTTTTTTTTTTCAAACGTGTATCTTAAAAGACTTACTGTTAGATTGAAATAGAGACAAGTAAAATATTAATAGGAACAGCCTGGAGTCTGTTCGACTTTAGCAACGCTGCGCATGGATTCATATTCTGCACTCATAGTTCATTATATTCAACTTTGGCCTGGCAGAAGCATGCTTATATTTCTAAGGGTAGCTGTGTAAAGTCCTTTAAATGCAACCCTGTAGGTACAGCAGATGGAAAACCTTGCAATTCCACATATCCATATATTATTCAGTAGCTGAAAGAAAAAAAAAGGGGGGGGGGAACACTGATTTGCCCCCAAAGTATCTCTTCAACCCTTGATTCATACTTGCACTGTAGTGGTTAGTATATTTCTAGCTTTATTGAAGAAACATTATTTGTAGTGTATGCTAGCAAGGGTTGGATATTTACTGAGAAACGTGTTTTAAGTTCTTGGCTGCAAAGCTTGCTTTGTTCATTTTGGACCCATTTGTATTTGGCACCCAAAAACCATGTTCCATCAATTATACACAATTACTGGAATTTGTGCACATTAAGCAACATAGTAATGCATCAAATATGCTCCAGAATTGGTGGCTAAAATTCTGACAGATTGCTATAGTTGAAATTTAACATGTCCAAAAATCGATTTCCCTGTGTGATATTTGAACCTTTTTGCCTTTTAGACAGCCCTGATCAAACCCCCAAATATCTTCCTGTTTATCCTGGATAATCCCAAAAACTATGCCTATGTTTAGGCTGGCTGTTGGGCAGCCTAAGAGGTTATCTGTGTTTTGCTACAAGTAATGAGCATTGCCTTTTTTGAAACATCGTATGTTTTAATTTTTTGCTTCTGCCCTTCTAAGTTGCTCAAGAAAAACAGTTATTTTTTCCCAAATATTAGTAGTGTTGGATAACTTACATACTGTTGTTTCTTTCGCCAACATTCAAGATACTGCTTCCAAGTACTAAAATCATTCCAGATGACAGACCACCAACAGTGGACATGAGTACGATTATGGGACTAATATGGTCATCTCCTTGGTTCTGTTTCTTAACTAATATCTAGGACAGCCTCTCCTAGCTTGATACCATCCAGCTGTGTTAGATTTCAGCTCCCATCGTGCCTGATTCTTAGTCACTTTGGCTATGGGCGCTAAAGGATTTGGAAGATGAAAGGCTGAATGAATGCACGATTTATTTCATTTTGAAAAGAAACAGCGCCGAATGAGAAGTCCCAAGTAGGGTGGAGAAAGATTCCCTAGCAAGACAAGTGAGAATGGTCGCTCACTTTCCAAGTTCGGTCCGTTGTTTTAATTTCTTCCTATCTCTGCAGATAAGCAGTTTCCTGGCAGTTGACAGCTCTGATTATCTGTATGGGAAAGTTGGATGGGGAGTACCCATTTAATGGGGAAGGTGCACAGATTTCTGAGTTCTTCCCACACTTTTTAATGCATTGCATCAAAATTGTATTACAGTACGGGCCAAGAATTGTTTCTCCGCTGGTTGTCTTTTCTCTGTTTTTTGTTTTCTGATCTGTCCTCCATTCCTTTGTCTCTTTTTTGCTTCCCTCAGGACAATCTCCAATTTTTCACTGTGCTTTCATTAGTTTATCTCCAGCATCTTTCTTCTAACCTTCACATTTGACACATTTTTCTTTAGGACTTGTCTCTTAATTCCTCAAAGCCAACTTTCAGCTTTTGGAGAGAAATTCCAATTCGTATCTAGCTTTCTGCTGCTCCTTGATTCTTGTTCACTTTGTCTCCTAAGCTTTTCTATCCTTTCTGCAAAGACATCAACACATCACATTTGGGACTCGTAACCCTCATATCTTTGCAGCTCTTTCAATTTAAAGGACTTAAGCAACAGAGACTGGATGAAAAGTATCTAGCAACTTTAAGGATCAAAAAGGTTTGGAAGCTTAGCATTTTACTTTTTAGTTTACTTTATTGTCATTGTACCTTGTACAATGAAATCAAACACCATCTTCAGTGCACAAGACCATGAAGATAAACACAAACACACATCCTTCACTCCACACATTGAATTGAAAACCCACAACACTGCATCAACACTGCACTATACAGTAGAATTCAAAAGAGCTACTGCCCTGGGATAGAAGCTGTTTTTCAGCCTATTTGTGCTTGTTTTTAATATTCTTGTGACAACTTAGGGATAATCATCCACTTACAACCACAACTGAGCCCAAAATTTATGTTGCTAAGCGAGACTTTCATTAAGTGAGTTTTGTCCCATTTTACAACCTTTGTTGCCACAGTTGCTAAGTGAATCACTGCAGTAGTTAAGTTAGTAACATGGTTGTTAAGTGAATCCCTATTGACTTCACTTGTTGGAAGGTCAAAAAAGGTGATAGACCCCAGGACACTGCAACTGTCATAAATGTGAGTCAGTTGCCAAGCAACCAAATGTAAATCACACTGCAATGCTCTTAAATATGAAAAATGGTCATAAGTCACTTTTTTCAGTGCCGTTGTAACTTCAAACAGTCACTAAATGAACCATTGAAAGTTGAGGACTACGTGTATCAACAATAAGAAAATACATTTTTATTACCTTTGGCTTTATTGGATATCAATTTGCATAAAAAAACCCATTAACAGTCCAGTGTAAAATGTGTAATAGCAGAGCGCATTAGCTTATGCAGATCTATTCTCATTCAATGTGGATGTATTATTGTGTTCAGTTGAGTTGACTTCAAATAAGCTTGTGTAGAATTGCAACGTTAGTCTGCGACAGTGTTTAAAACTGTGGGGTTGTTTTTAAATTAAATATACACAAGCATACTGTGCAAATCTTTCATTTTAAGATGACAGCAATGGAGAAGATCCAGCTTACATTACGCCTTTAAAAGTACTGTTGATTTTAATGCTCACTTTGGTTGGTGATTTATATCCTGCCTTTGAACTAAAAAGAATGCAAAGCAATTTTTAAAAAGATGCATTTGTAGGATTTTGTTAGGCAATAGTAGAGTGTGCCACTTTTCAATTTAGTTTTTGTTTTGTTTTGCCTGATTCTTAATCTGGAGTATGTAAAATATAAATGGAAATAATTTTTAAAGTGGCTCTTCCTGTCTCCTTTTGTTTGTTTGGTTTTAAAATCTGCTTATTTGCTTTACACTATGACAAAAATGTTAAAAACAATGTGAACAGATGAATAGAGGAGATTAATTCTTTTAATCGGTTGCAATGTGGTTTTGATTTGTTGGCTGTGCTGGTGGAATACGAGGACCAGAAAAATTTGTGCTTCTAAGTCAGTCTTATGTCATAGGCACTGTAACATAAATCAAGCCCTGGTGTTTTTGCTTGAAAAATCAGAGTGGTTTTTTTCTCTCCTCTTTCTTTCTTTCTTTCTTTCTTTCTTTCCTTCTTTCTTTCTTTCTTTCTTTCTTTCTTTCTTTCTTTCTTTCTTTCTCTCTCTCTCTCTCTCTCTCTCTTTCTTTCTTTCTTTCTTTCTTTCTTTTTACTTTTTATTAACTTTATGTCTGAGGTGAGCTTCCCAGTTGGCTGAGTTTCTGTTAACCACTTGTGGGAAGTGTGACTCACCCACACATTAGTGATGGAACCAACAGAAAAGTTTTGGAGGGATCTGAATAACTTGGCGGCGAAGCTAAAGCATCCCTGTTGGGGGTGGCTGCTTCTACTTGTGCACTTAGCTAAAAAGAGAACCAGTTTATAGTGTGAGCTATGCAAGTAGAATCAGCCCTCGCCAACGTGAATATGCTTCACTGGGAGCATGCAGATTTGTTTCAAATCTAGGTGTTCGCAACCACATGCAAATTGGAGACTGGCATAGAGGAAGAGTAGTTGGCTGGGCTCCTTTAGGTCAAACTCGATTTCATTGAGGGCTGCATCAGGGTTGTGTTTGACCTCGGAGGGCGGGGCGTGGCCAGGGTGGCCATGGCCCAGTGGTGGCATTCAATTTTTTTTACTACCAGTTTTGTGAGCGTGGCTTGGTGGGCTTGGTGTGGCTTGGTGGGCGTGGCAGGGGAAGGATACTGCAAAATCCGCATTCCCTCCCCATCCTACTAACCTGCTTTCCAGTTCCGTTCTCCTGTGCAGGGCAACAAAAGAAGACCCAGCCGATCAGCTGGGACTCAGTGGGAGGCAGAGAATAGATGGGGGCGGTGCCAGTCACAAATGGTATTTGCCGATTCTCCAAACTACTCAAAATTTATGCTACCAGTTCTCCAGAACTGGTCAGAACCTGCTGAAGACCACCTCTGGTGGGGCCATCTCGACATCACGCATCAAGGCTCCGTTTTTGGCCGCGATGGCCTCCTGCAGCCCTCTGCCAATGAAAACAGAGCCTCCTGAACTCTGTTTTCACTGGCAGAGGTACCACGGGCCAGTCCTTCACTGTTTCCAGGGTGGTCCCATGGGCCAGATCTAAGCATTCCGCAGGCTGGATCCAACCCGCAGGCCTTGTGTTTGACACCCCTGCTTTAGGTGTTCTGTGTACTGTGCCTCACAATAGGAACATCTTGACCTGTCCCTAAGATGGCATTCGGAGCCAGCAGGAATTTTGTTCCTCCTGCTGACAAACAGCTGGTTTTGCTGCCAAAACTGGCTCCATGGCGGCACGCTTCCCAGTCATGAACTGGAGCTACTAGGAATGACTCAAGATGCCTCTTGGATGACCATGGACCTACCTAAAAAAAAAAAGGGCCTACAAGGTAACAATTGTAGGTGGGAGTGATTGAAGAGCCGAGTCTCCATCCTTTTCTTTTCCACTGTCTGCTTTTTAAGAATGCCTGGATTTTAACTGTACAACTATATCTATCTAGGCCATTTTTGCGTGTGTCAGAAGCATGAAGTGCTTCCATGGTGAAAGGATCTGATATTACCGTTGTTCAGGAGATGCCCAGTTGGGGATTCCTTTCATACCCCCATGAAGTTGCTCACCCAAGTGGTACCCATTAATCTACTCACAGTTGCCTGCTTTTGAACTGCTGGATCGGCAGGAGCTGGAGCATGTGACAGGAGCTCACCCCACCCCGCAGCAGTGACGGGTCTCAAATGCAAGCCTGCTGATTAGCAGCTCGATGTTCTAACCTTGTGAGCCACCATGCCGTTCCACCTTGGCCATGTATAACCATGGTTTTTTCTTGATAGATGTGTCAATAGTGAAAGACGGACACATGTTCCCAAATAACCTCCGGGCATGCAGCAAGAGAGGCCTGATGGATCTGAGATCCTCAGCCAGGTGTCCATTACATGTTTGAAAACGTGTGTCAGCTCCCTGTTCAGTACATGAGTTTTTGGGAAGAAGCTTTATTGTAACCACAGCAAATACAGTTACCGAATGAAGTGTGACAGCAGCTTTAAGTCTTCTCTCATTTCAAATAATATGTAAGGACCCTGACACTTTCAATAATTTTTTCCAGCATAGTTAGTGGAATTTAAAAAAAAACAGTTTGCAGAAAAGCAAGGCTTCTGATGTTACAGTTTGTTTTGGCTCTAAAGAGAGATCTTAGTATAACAGAATCCCTATAAAATTCATCATCTAATTTTTCTGAAACAGTCTGTCTTGCAAGGAATTGATTTTCTCTCTGTTTTTGACTAACAAAGGAAAATGTCAGTGGCCACAGAGAAAAAAACCTCCTCTATTCTTGTATTGAGGACCTATATACTGCACGAGCCAGAAAGAGGGCTGTGAAAATATCTACAGACCCCTCACATCCTGTACATAAACTGTTTCAACTCCTTCCCTCAAAATGACGCTATAGAGCACTGCACACCAGAACAACTAGACACAAGGACAGTTTTTTTCCTGAATGCCATCACTCTGCTAAACAACTAATTCCCACAACACTGTCCAACTATCTAGTAAGGCTGTATTCTATTATTCTTCTCATCTTTCCTATTACTTATCTCCTTATCATCTTTTGACTATAACTTTGTTGTTTGTATCTTACGATTTATATATTGTTTACTTAGTATCTTAGCATGATTTATGTTGATTGTTTATTTAGTATCCTATGACTATCACTAAGTGTTGTAATTTATGATTTATGATGAATGTATTTTTATGATAACTGTGATCATGATTTATCACATATTGCTTGTATGTACGCTGAGAGCTTATGCACCAGACAAATTCCTTGTGTGTCCAATCACACTTGGCCATTAAAGAATTCTATTCTATTCTATTCTATTCTATTCTATTCTATTCTATTCTATTTGACTCGACTCGACTCTATATTCTGTTCTATTCAACTTCTATTCTACTCTACTCTACTCTACTCTACTCTACTCTACTCTACATTCTCTTCTATTCAACTTCTATTCTATTCCATTCCATTCATTATATTTTCTGTTCTGAGTCTGGTGGAGCATAATATAGGGCACGTGTTCTATATGCTGTACCACATCAGCCTTTCAGTAGAGGCAAGATAGGAAGTTTAAATAGGGCTTCTTCCATTCCTTCTTTGTTGGGAACGTGGTGGAATCAGTCAGGTGATTTTATGCTGCCTTCTTTCGTAAGAAATGTTGTAGAAATTTAATTAAACAGGCATCAGAAGTTGTGAATTAACAGTGGCTTGAAATGCTTGGTGGAAACAGGGGTGGAGAAAGGGAAAAACAGATTAATACTAACATTGACCTGCTGTTTGGAATTTTCTTTTGTGTGTGCGTGTGAGGGGGATGCACACTGTATTATAGCGTTAAATTCAGAGCTGAATGTAAGCATTTCTTATATTTTAGGAAGAAGACTTTGGAAATCATTCTTGGCATATATTTGTTTGTTTGTACATATTTGTTTTCCTTTCTTGTTTTTTATATCTTTCTGCATCTCTGTTTCTATCTGTCTTTTTCTCGTTGTCTTTTTCCCTGACTGCTGGTTTATATTAGGCAGAGTTCTGGGGCAAATGCTTAGAACTTTGGATGATCTGTGAAAATATTTAAATAATTTAATAAACCTAATAAATATTCCAGAATAAATTTCAGAAGCACACCTTCATAAGGGCATTTGACTTAATAAAATATCGAAAGACACTTAATTAATGGACTGGCATAACCATCCAGGAATGCGGCAGTCCTTATATTTTGGAATCTGATTAGATTCTTTAGGGTATCATTTAAAGTGACAGTATCAGTCTCATGGTAAATGACCCCAAAATTGCATTGATACAGTGTTGAATTTCTTGTAACAAATTATTAAAGCTAAAACCACCTTTTTTTCTCTCCAGCTTTCTAATTTGATTTGCTTTTTGCTGCAGGCGAGCACACGTTAAGGTCATTCCATGTTTAAAGAAGGCCACATGGATTTTAGAAAATTGAAAACACTTGGAACATCTTTGTCTGAATTCATCTGTTAGAGATGATCTTTTGACTCTTGAGATGAAAACATATCTTTCTTAAATTATATTCACTTAAGCTGAATGCTTCATACCTGTCACAGGCTTAAATTAGAAAAAGGCCTTTAAACATTTATTCTATAAAGCGAGTGGCTCATCCTAGATAGCCATAGGTGAAGGTAGAAACCTGATTCTGTGGGATTTGTAGAAATTGAGCTTGGGTTCTGTACAGGTGGTCCTTGACATACAACAGTTCATTTAGTGTCTGTTCAAAGTTACAATGCAGTTAAAACTGCAGTCATTCACTTAACAACTGAAGCAAGAAAGGTTGTAAAATGGGGCAAAATTCACTTAACCAATGTCTCAATTAGCAACAGAAATTTTGGGCTCAATTGTGGTTGTAAGTCAAGAGCTACCCTGTCATGCCCCTGGTGGAGACTGACTCTGAGGGAGAGGAGGAACAGCCAACAGGGAGTGGAAGTGTGGCTCCGGAGGTTGTGGAGGAGGCTGGGGAAGGGCAGAGGCTGTCTAGGCAGTCAGAGGAGGACCCAGGCCTATCCCCTCTCCATCCTAGGGCACGCAGGGAAGAGAGGATAAGGGAGAGACGTGGTCTACTGGGGAGGAGAGGGCCTTGATCCTCTTCATGGGCTGCAGCTGTGACAACTGGATAAAAGGATGGACATGTGTACGGGCAAGTGCTGGAAACAAAGCGTGGAAATATCTCTAGTTTATTGTTCCTCTCTGAGCTTGGCATCCTTCCCAGTGTATGTTCTGATATCTGTGGATGTCTTCAAGCCCTTATCTTGCCTGGTTTGTGTTGTTTTTTACTCTTTATAATTTAAATGACATTTCCTCCTTCTTGTAACTGCTTGTGTGGGAGGTTTTTTTGGCTTCCGTCAAGAATATTTGGCGCTTGGAAGCAAAGTGAAGGAATAAAAGGGGCTTCACCTGTTTTTTTGTGACTGTGTTTATTTTGTATCCCACCCTGGGTCATCACATACCCGTATGTTCTCATGGTTAGGGCAAATAAAGAATAAAGCTAGGTATTTGGTTGGAAACATGTTGCGACTTATAGGACTTGAGATTATTTGCACATTCAGGTATCATATCAGGCTTTCATTGTGTTTGGGTGCATGAGCAGGTGATGTCTTCCAAATGCTTTTCCCAAAATTATTGGACCAAATCTTTCCTCAAGTCCATCTCATCCAGGCCATATAGCTTTGAGAATTATTTACTTGTGGCTGCGCGGGTTGTGATGGGAGCTTCCCGGTACTCCCATGTTACACCCCTCCTACGTGAGCTGCATTGGCTACCGGTTGCCCTCTGGATGGGATTCAAGGTTCTAGTATTAACATTCAAAGTCCTATGAGACATGGGTCTGGGTTATTTATGGGAGCATCTACTGCCGGCATCAAATACCAACTGCCCTGTACGACAGGCAGGGACTTCTCGGTGTGCCATCTGCGACTCAGTGTCGGTTGGTGGTATCCCGGGGAAGGGCCTACTCTGTAGTAGCTCCCACTCTCTGGAACCAACTACCTCTGGGGCTCCGCCTGGCCCCTGAACTCTGCACCTTCCGACACGACCTAAAAACCTGGTTGTTTGAACAGGCTGTGCTGTGCTGACTCCTTGGGGAATGGGTTTTAATTTTAAATTTATTAATGGATTTTTAGTGTAATTTGGCTTGTCGTAATTTAATTCTATTTTAGCTAATTTAATTTATTGTATTGTTTTTATCTGTGAGCCGCCCCGAGTCCCATATTGGTAAATATAGTGATGGCCCTTGAGTAGTCATCTATTTCTTAAATGAAATGTGTTGAGTTTACCATGTAAATTTTCAAAAGTGTTCATGGGCAGAACATGCAAATTCCTATTATTGTATTGAAAGGACTCAGTGATTCAGTGATCAATCACATTTTGTGCATGTTGAGTACAAGATTTGATCCCCAGGATATTGTATTTAAAAAAGCATAAATTAATAGTGGGAAAGAGCATTTTTTTCTAAGAGTCTGAAAATTGCCACCAATCCTGGTATAAAGATAAAAGTATCCCTGTCAATGGTATTGAACTCTAGAGCACGGTGCTCATCTCAGTTTCTTGGCCAAGGGTCAAGAATGTCCTGGTATAAACTGAATGAATAAATAGGATTTAATAATGTGGCTTTCTATGATCCCAAGTAGTGGCTATCCTAAGTTTGCTTTGGTTGCTAAGGCACTGCATTTTTGCTACAGAAATTGAATTCTGATTTTAGCTTATTTATTTATTTATTTATTTATTTATTTATTTATTTATTTATTTGTCAAGCGATTATAAGAGAACAGGTATAAGTATAAACATAGTTATGAATACATGAAATGGATACATATAAGAAAAATAAAAAGAAACAATAGGACAGGGACGGTAGGCACATTGGTGCGCTTATGCATGCCCCCTACAGACCCCTTAGGAAAGGGGTGAGGTCAATAGTAGACAGTCTAAGGTTAAAGTTTTTGGGGTTTGGGGAAGAAACCACAGAGTCAGGTAGAGTATTCCAGACAGTATTCCAGGTCTTGACTATTCAGCTTAGCGGGCCATTGAGACAGATTTGGGCTTCATAGGTAAGAGCAATTACCTAAACATTCCCCTTCTTTCTGAACTTTAGAGTAGAATAGAATAGAATTCTTTATTGGCCAAGTGTGATTGGACACACAAGGAATTTGTCTTGGTGCAAATGCTCTCAGTGTACATAAAAGAAAAGATAACATTAGTCAAGAGTCAAGAATCATAAGGTACAACACTTAATGATAGTCATAGGGTACAATAAGCAATCAAATCATACTAGGAAACAGTCAATATAAATCGTAAGGATACAAGCGACAAAGTTACAGTCATACAGTCACAAGTGGGAGGGGATGGGTGATAAGGAGTGATGAGAAGATTAATAGTGATAGTAGTGCAGACTTTGTAAATAGTTGGACAGTGTTGAGATAATTATTTATGTAGCAGAGTAATGGCGTTCAGGGAAAAACTGTTCTTGTGTCTAGTTGTTCTGGTGTGCAGTGCTCTATAGCGTCATTCTGAGGGAAGGAGTTGAAACAGTTTATGTCCGGGATGTGAGGGGTCTGTAAATATTTTCACAGCACTCTTTTTGACTTGTTCAGTATACAGGTCCTCGATTGAAGGCAGGTTGGTAGTAATTGTTTTTTCTGCAGTCCTAATTATCCTCTGAAGTCTGTGTCTGTCCTGTTGGGTTGCAGAACCAAACCAGACAGTGATAGAAGTGCAGATGACAGACTCAATAATTCCTCTGTAGAACTGGATCAGCAGCTCCTTGGGCAGTTTGAGTTTTCTGAGTTGGCGCAGAAAGAACATTCTTTGTTGTGTTTTTTTGATGACGTTTTTTGTTAGATGTCCATTTTAGGTCTTGTGATATGATAGAACCTAGAAATTTGAAGGTCTCTACTGTTGATACTGTGTTGTCTAGTATTGTAAGAGGTGGTAGTATGGGAGGGTAGATGTGCTACTTTAAAGACGTGATACCATTGGTCCTTTTTTGTTTTTTTAAAGTGAAGGAGGAAGATGTAGGAAAACACCCAAGAGTGTTGAGTTTCAAGGAGGTATTTCACCCAAGAGTGAAACTAAGTAAGAAGCATCTTTTTGGAGAACAGAGCCAAGCCTTGGTGAAGTAGGAGATGATTTTATAGGATGGCTGTTTTTCAGCACATGTCTATCTTAGAATGAAGAGCTGAAACTCCACTGACTGTTGCATTGAGAGGATAGAATGACATTTGAGGTTATTCATCACCTTAGATGATTCGATGCCCTGGGCCTCCTTGCTCCCCATTAGAAGACTGTGAAAGCTTAGATAGGACATTGAACAGCAAGGCAGCTAAAAATACAAGTTGAAAGCCATCAAACTGTTTTTTTTTCATGGTGTTTACTTGATTTGAAAAAAACTGTGCCTAAAATTGTAGGATGGAGACTTGAGCGATGAACTGGATTGACTGTTTTACGATTGAATTGAAAAATTAACATGATGTATTTTCTGGACAACACGGCTCATGGTTTTAAAAAGGAGTATTGAGCGTTGGGTATACATTTTCTGTATTTCTTACCATTCGGGAGGGGGAAAATATACACCATTAGTTCTGACATCTGTTTTTAACACGTTCCTTCACATTTTTGGATGGCTGCCTGCTCCGAGCTGAAAAGTGACGAAGGGATCAGGCAAAAATGGCCTAGGGGTCTGTTCCCAGCTGGTACGACATCTGGAATGTTGTACATTGTGGATAGATTCAGACCTATAGTTTAATGCGATTGGTATTTCAGTGGCAGGCCTGCAAGAGAAGAAAAGACGGGGATTGACAATTTGCTCGCGTATTTGGCGGTGATGAAATGTTCAAAACATCACTGGCGCAGTGTCTTTTCTTACTGTGCGGTTGGGTGTATCTGTGTGTTACATCGCTTACTGATTCTGAGCTTTGTAGGGTAGACAGTGAAGTCATTTTTGCAATAGGTGCAATTACTTATCCTACTCAGAAGCGTTGGACATGTGTTCATTTGTCTTTTGTTGGTGTTTCTCTGCCTTCCCTCCCCACCATGCTTTTATTTATTTAGAAGGAAGCTTAAGCTTTTTTAAAAGAAATAATTTGGATTGTGGTTTCCCTCCTTCCCTCCCTCCCTCTCTTCCTTCCTTTCTCCCTTCCTCCCACCTTCCTTCCTTTCTCCCTCCCTCCTTGCCTTTCTTTCGTGCTTCCTCCCTCCCTCTCTCCCTCTTTCTATTCCTTCCTTCCATTCAACCCTCCCTCCTTCCTCCTTCCTCCCTTCCTCCTCCCTCCCTCCCTTCCCCCTCTTTCTATTCCTTCCTTCCATTCAATCCTCCTTCCATTCAATCCTCCTTCCTTCCTTCCTTCCTTCCTTCCTTCCTTCCTTCCTTCCTTCCTTCCTTCCTTCCTTCTATCTCAAGGCAGCGAATATACCTAATTATCCTTCATCTTCCTATTTTCCCCATCACAGCAATTCTGTAAGGTGAGTTCACCTGAGAGAGACTGATAGGCTCAAAAGTCATCCTTTTGGTTTTCATGCCTAAAGTGGGACTAGAACTCACCCTCTCCTCCTGGTGATTGGCACAAAGTCTCCCAGCTGGCTTTCATGCCTAAGGACAGACTAGAACTCACAGTCTCCTGGTGTTAACCACTACCCTACCTTAACCACTAAACCAAACTAACTAACTGTCTTTATAATTTTCTTCTCCTTTTTTTGGCTTGAGGTTCTTTTAGTTGGTTGCTAAAACAAACAAATAGTTTTGTTGTAATCCAATGATATATTTGGCTTATCCTTTATATATTTATAATATTTAAATCCCTCAGCAGTTACTTTGTTGAAAAGTGAATATTCAGAAGGGTTTCCCCCCCACCATCTCTCTGAAACATTAGCCCAGATCCTCACTGCGGCTCTTCCTTCAACGGTATCAGTTTAGCATTTTACCTCCTTGGCAATTTTCCACCTACATCTAAATTAAATTTTATCACACTGTAGTCACTGTTTCCAGTCGGTTCAGCAGTATTTGCATCTTGCCCTTGGCTCTGAGCACTGTTCATTTATTTCTTTACTTTACGATATTTATAGGCCATCCCGTTCCTCTTAGATTCTGGCTGGGATACAGAAAACTCAAAGACAAGATGCAGAAACCCTGTGCAAAGCATTTAAACAGATTTATCAATAATCAAATAAGCATTATGAACACCCAGTAAATTAAATTAGGGAAGTAAGAGCCAAACGTATACTGAAACAAAATGGCTTTAACCTACATACAACAAAACCAACAAGGTTGAGTCCATCTACACTTCTGAGAGGAGAATATTCCATAACAGATAACAGACAACAGATAATCAGAGTTGGAAGGGATCTTGTAGGTCATCTAGTCCAACCCCCTGCCCAAGTGGAGACCTTACACCATTTCTGACAAATGGCAGTCCAGTCTCTTCTTGACAGTCTCAAGTGATGGCGCACCCACAACTTCCAAGGGCAAGGTGTTCCATTGGTTGATTGTTCTCACTGTCAGAAAGTTTCTCCTTATTTCCAGGTTAAATCTCTCCTTGCTCAGTTTCCATCCATCATTCCTTGTCTGGCCTTTGGGTGCTTTAGAAAATAGTGGTACCCATAAGATGGATACCACAACTGAGAAGACACATTTATCTCCTCTTTAAGTCCAACATGATTGTTCTTTTCATGATTACCTGTTTTAGATAGAAACAGATGAATGTGCTAGGTGACATTTATCAATGTTCATTTTCTAAACTCTCAAGGTCTTGATATCCTATTTGTGAAAAAAACTTCTTGCATTCCCTTTCTCCTAAAAAAAAGTATGAATTTTTTATCACTTCTTCTGGCCATATTTAGTAGACGTATCTTCTCAACCTGGTCAACTTTAGATATTATTCTGTGAAATTTATACTGTTTGCAGTATCTTCCTTTTTCTTGAACTTTTTTCCCAATTCACTACCATGGTTTGATGGGGTTTTTAAATTCTTCTTGTAATTATACCAAGTTTGGGAAAGATGCTAATATTCATAAACACAAGGGTGAGTAGTTGATGTGAATTCTGTGTAAGGATCATTGGATGGAAGACTTTAATTCCTGGTTCCATGTTAGATGCAAACAATAATATTGCTTTATATTTATTCTATGTCATTTCCTTCATGGTCTGTGGGTTTTAAAATATAATGCATGAAAACAGGAAGCATTTTTAATATCCTCAGAAGATATGGTGCAAAAAAATTCACTTAGCTCGCAAATATGCTTATCCCAAATGAATTGCAGGGTCAGAGGGTAAGTAGAAGAGAATGCTTAAGCTCATTAAACCATAACAATTATTTCCACTGTTTCTTCTAACTCCATACATTTTGTTGCCTTTTGTTCAAGTATTTTGCACGTATTTATTAATGCTGTATCCTTCCATGGCTACGTACCAGCAGCTCCGGTTACCCAATTAAAGCAGTTTCCTTTCTTTGCCAGCAAAATGTTTTCTTGAAATGACTTTCACTTCTTGGGGTACTTGAAGTGGAGAGCTTTAGGAATAACAACACGTCTGCGTAAACGAAAACATTATTTTAAGGAACAACATTAGGTCAACTGACTACCAGACTTTATATACAGAGTTCTTGGAAGTGAGTGACGTATTCGCAGACTGCATTAAGACAGCTTTGCAAAGTATAAACTTAGAACTACTATATCCAGTTGGGGGTGGGGGAAAGCAAGGGTAGATGAATAAAGGAATTCTTTTGCCCTTGTTTTATAACAGAGTAACAGGAGTTGGAAAGGGACTTTGGAGGTCTTCTAGTCCAACCCCCTACTCAGGCAGGAAACTTTATAACTTTATAAAGAGACTGGTTGTCCAACTCTTCTTAAAAGCTTCCAGTGTTGGAGCATTCACAACTTCTAAAGGCAAATTGTTCCACTGGTTAATTGTTCTAACTATCAGGAAATTTCTCCTTAGTTCTAGGATGCTTCTCTCCATGATTAGCTTCTACCCATTGCTTCTTGTCCTGCCTTCAGGTGCTTTGGAGAATAGCTTGACTCCCTCTTCTTTGGGGCAGCCCCTGAGATATTGGAACACTGCTATCATGTGTCCCCTAGTCCTTCTTTTCGTTAAACTAGACATACTCAATTCCAGCAACCGTTCTTTATATGTTTATTAGTCCCCTACTCATCTTTGTCACTCTTCTCACTCTTGAATTCTGTTAGCCCTTATCTAGCACCAAAATAATGCTGGTCTTTTGATTGTTGTGGATAGACATGAACAATAAATCACCTTAATTGTTCCTGATCTTTTGCATTTGGCAAATTAGCACAAGGTCACGCAAGTCAACTTTCATGCCTAAGGCGAGACTAGAACTCACCCTCTCCTGGTTTCCAACCTGCAGTGGTAACTAATGGTACCACTGGCTTTTCTAACATTGCCTTTAATTTTAATATGCAGATAGCCTAAAGATGGAATTTATTCTTGAATTCTAGCCATTGGGATAAAATGGGAACATTCTTTTGCAGGGACGGTGTGGTAGAAACATAAGAGATGAAATAAGATTTGTTAGTGAGAACTTGAAAAAGACAAGACAAAATCCAGAGGGTGTCTGAGAAGCTAGTAGAAGGCCTCCACTGTCTTGAAGATGAAATCATTCGAAATTTCATTGTATATTTATTAAAACTGAACAAGAATAACCATTAAAGCTCTATTCAGATAAGGGCTTGCCAATCCTAAAATAGATGGCTGGAACCTTGGCCTGTTGTTGCATTTTTCTTTTCCCTCCGTGATGTGAGTCAAGAAATATGCATCTTGTCGATGCTCATAAGCACGCACAGCCAGACCGGTAAAGCTGTGCAAATAGCCCTTCACTGCTTCCTCTCTAAAACAGAATTTCTCAACCTCTGCAACTTTACAATGAGATACAGATACAGGTTAACAGAGTTGGAAGGGATCTTGTAGGTCATCTAGTTCAACCCCCTGCCCAAGCAGGAGACCCTGCACCATTTCTGACAGATGGCAGTCCAGTCTCTTCTTGAAAGCTTCCAGTGATGAAGCTCCCACAACTTCCGAAGGCAACTTGTATTCCACGGGTTGCTGGTTCTCACTGTCCGAAAGTTTCTCCTTATTTCCAGGTTGAATCTCTCCTTATTCAGTTTCCATCCATTATTCCTTGTCTGGCCTTGGGGTGCCTTGGAAAACAGCTTCACCCCCTTCCTCTCTGTGGCAGCAATTCACTTAACATATGTCTCACTTAGTAACAAAAAATTGGGGCCTCAATTGCTGTTGGAAGTTGAGGACTACCTGTATTTGATTCTGTAAGCAACGGATTCCCTCAGAATCGACCGTCCTCCGATACACTCAAGGCCAACCAAGTGAATTCTGAGTACCTTCCATATGTTATTTTCCACGCTGAATTCTAAAACAGCAACATTCCTCCTGCTTAATGACACAAACCGCTGGAACAATGATTTGGCGCGGTTTTTCGCTTCGCTGCTTGCTCTTGAATTGGTTCTGAAATAGCATCTCGGACTGGCATGCAATCCCTTCCCTGGCACACAACCCTGGACAACATTTTTTCCTTGACTCTTCCTTGATTTGTAGCGTGGAATTTTGCTGTTGGCCGCTGCAGCAATATTGCCTGTCTTCCGAGGGAGTTGCGGGGCGGATACCTTGCTCCAGCAGCCTTTTCCAGAGTAAAAGCAAAGAGTTGTGTTGTGATCACCTGTGGGACTGGCACTTAAAACAATTTTGAAATCACTGTGTTCAAATGAAAGGGCCGTCCTGCCTTCAATTTTTGTGGGAAACTTTTTGGGAGTGGACGTTCCTATAATCCTATCTGGCGTTTTCAAGCATGAACCATGTATTGCAAAGGTACTTTCCAGGGGTGGGATTCTACCAGTTCAGACCAGTTCAAGTGAACCCCTTGCTGCAAAGATCAGCTGGTAGCGAACCAGTGTGCCCCCGTTCTTTCTGACATTTCCAACAATTGGGTGATTGGTTTCCATACATTTTGGCTAGACTTGCTGGTGGGAGATGCCACCTATAGAACATCTTGTACAGGTTTTCCTTGTAAGATGTAGCAAGTGTGATCTTTTTATTTCACTCCCAAATTTGCTGTCATTGATCCAAATTTATGTTATGTCCAAAGTCCCTAGCCCAGGTCACCATTGTTTCCTTGACTTGTTCTTCGTACGTTTTGTAGTCAAGTAAGTATCTATAAATGTTCTTTATAATTTAACCTCTGGTCCTATTAAGATTTTATCTAGTTCTGAGTCTTGTATTTCCTTTTTTAAGAGCACAGCTGATTGGTGCGGTTTGCCGTGCCTCAGCTATTTTATTCACAGGGACTGCAGTAGAAGGTAAGTATTAGAGCTTTTTAAAATGCGGAGCATACAATCACTGAACTGGTTGTTATACCGTGGAATAGTAGTAATTGGCTTTGCTTTTTAAAATGAGCGAGCATACATGATCACTGAAAGGTGTTACAGGTGGAATCCCACCCCTGGTAAGGAAAGTAATTGGTATTAAAAATCAACATCTTTACAGCAGTGCTAGCGATATAAATACAGGTCATCTTTGACTTTTAATGACCGTTCAACGTTACAACAGCACTGAACAAAAGCGACTTATGACCCTTTTTCACTGTTATGACCTTTCCAGCATCCCCATGATCATGCAATCAAAATTTGAACATGTGGCAGCTGGCTCGTATTTATGATGATCACAGCTTCCTGGGGTCATGGGATCCCCTTTTGCAATCTTCTGACAAAGCGAAGTCAAATGGGGAAGCCAGATTCGCTTAACTAATTTAACTACTGCAGTGATTCACTTAACAACTGTGGCAAGAAAGGTGGTAAAATGGGACAAAATTCACTTCACGAATGTCTCTCTTAGCAACAGAAATTTGGGGCTCAATTGCGGTCATAAGTTGAGAACTAGCTGTACTACTGTTACTTAACGTGACAATCTTGTAAAGGGCCTGTTGTTAGCATAAAGGCCTTCTCATTTGGATGGCTCTTACATCAAGGTAAATGTTCTGCAGTGGTGAATTCCAAAACAATGAAAATTTGGGAAAGGAAGGTGTGTCCATCTTATAACTTGCTGTCTTGTCTCAGACAATATTTATCTTCTCAAAATACCTGAGATAAGGAGTTAAACACTACAAAGGCTTCCATACAAAGTTTCTTTATTGGATTATATCAGGCATCCTCAAAGTATAACTCACAGTTATGTTGAGATTCATCTAATGTCCAATATTTGCATCGTCATCTTCAAAGTGTGAAAAGATAGTTATCTTCATCCCATAATGATACAGCAAGGGGAGACTTCAGCATGTTGCTGGGTCCAGGTAAGAATGACCAAAACTCCCTGCAACCCAGCCAGAGGTCAATTCAGTGACCAATCAGGAGTACGGATGTGACCACATGACATGAACTACTTCTCCCATGAGGCATTAACTACATTTCCCATGAAGCATTCCCTTAAGGGGACAGCTCTCATTCCCAAACTATATACTGTTTAACCAGCACACTTGCCATTATTGCTCAAGGTAAATTTCAAGCAGAAAAGCAAAACCAAGCAGAAGCTTTCAGGCACTGACAAGTTTCAAAATACGATCATGATTTGATTCCCAAGTTGATATTCAGAAATTCTTTTATCCTTGATGAGGCCAGCAATTAATTTTTCTACCTTCCACTTATTTTAGCTGTTTGTTTCTTTGTTTTAGCTAATGTTGTGTTGCTTCATTTGGGCTGAGATTTCATTACGGTCAATTAAACTGTTACATGACACCTGAAGAGTGGAGTTAATAGTTGACTCACAAGAAGAGGAAGAGGAAGAGGAGGAGGAAAGAAGGAAAGAAAGAAAGAAAGAAAGAAAGAAAGAAAGAAAGAAAGAAAGAAAGAAAGAAAGTGCTCTATGTGATTTCTCCCCAATAATGAGTTCTGGGAGAATCGTGGAGATGTGAGATGTCAGTGAAATGAAAACAGAGCCATGCTTCTCTTGGCTTCTGAAGTTCCCACTAGGAACATGGTGCCAGGCAGGAGGCCAAGATGCTTGGCAGACTCCCATTTCCCACTGGCTGGTTAAGCAAGACATAACCCAAACCCAACCCTTTTGTAATGGGATAGAGACGGTGCCCCCCAAGGCATTAGGCATCATTGGCAAAAGAAAAGAGAAGAGAAGATCCTACTGCTGAGGACTGAAAGAGTATCCAAGATTCAAGAACAATAGAAAAAGAACAATGGAAACCATGAAAAAAGAACTACTTCTCAGCATTTACTTTTTAAACACCAACATACCCTCCCTCCCTCTTTCTGTCCCTTCCTCCCTCTCTCCTTTCTATTCCTCCATTCCATTGAATCCCCCTTCCTTCCTTCCTTCCTTCCTTCCTTCCTTCCTTCCTTCCTTCCTTCCTCCTCCCTCCTCCCTCCCTCCCTCCCTCTCTCCCTCTCTCTCCTCTCTCCCCCTTTCTAATTCTTCCTTCCATGCAATTCTCCCTCCCTCCCCCTCTTTCTTCCTTCCCAACATAACTGAGGAGATTATATTGGCCAATTAGAGAAAGAGTGAGGATCAAATTGCAAAACAACATTATGACAGGAGAGTGAATGGGTTGAGAGGAAGAGGAAGGCTGGGGAAAAAATCAGGAATGGGAAGTGTCAATAAGATCATGTGAAAAGTATATTGGCGAGAAGTTTTAACAGCCAAAGAGAAAATATGAAGCCATATGTGGACATGGGTAAAAAGGGATGGGCTTACAAGGATAGAAAGCTACAGAGAATTTATTTTGCATTTAATTATCAAATTTAGAGACCACCCATCTTGCTAGCAGGGTGGCTTTGTATACTACGTAGTAAGGTAAAGGTAAAAGTTTCACCTGACTAGTCATGTCCGACTCTAGGGACAGTAGTACTCATCTCCATTTCTTGACTGAGGGAGCCAGAGTTGTCCAAAGACATTTTCATGGTCATGTGACCAGCATGACTATATGCCAAAAGCTCACGGAATTCAGTTGCCTTCCCACCAAAGTGGTACCTATTTATCTACTTGCATTTGCATGCTTTCGAACTGCTAGGTGGGCAGGAGCTGGAGCAAGTAACGGGAGCTCACCCCTTCACATGGTGCTCAGGTCATGAACCTGACCTGTCAGTGTCCTTCACTACTGAGCTATCATCCCTCCCCCATAGTATAATATAGTAAATGGAGTGGATGTCAAATACTTTTATCTATACAGTATTTCTTTCCCTTACCCTTATCTTGTGCCTTTAATCTCTTTTGACCATACAATATCTGGAAAAGGTACATGGAGAGTATGTATGTACGTATGCAGGTATGTATGTGTCCATGCATGTGTAGTATGTATGTATGTATGTATTAATCCTGGCCAAGTGAAGGTACTTTTAATAGGGCTAGACTGATACAAGTGCTGAATTCCTGGAAAATTTCATAACAAATTACAATAAATTGGCCGCTGATTTTAAAACAAACAACACAAATCTGTTATTTGGTGCAACTTCTTAGAATTTTGGACAACTCCTTCCACAGATGTCAGATATAGGAAAGTAAGAGCCCCTTGACAGTTGTATTATAATTAAACTTTTACAGCCTCTTTGTTCCTGCCCCTGAAGCTTTTTGCACTAATCATTCAGTTCGGTTTAAGTGCATCCAAATTGGAAAAACTATTCTTTGTGTAACCTTGCTTGCATTTTGTTTCTCTTTGTCATGGAAAAAAAATAGCTTGTTGATTTCTCAAGGCGATTTTTTGTTCTTTGTAAAGAACAGCTTGCTTATATATCAACAATACTGAATTTATTTTGTTATAATTATATATTAACAATTACAATAATAATACATTTACCCTGATGTTGAGGTGGCCAATCTTGTTTTATCTATCTTTCTATCACCTCTCTCTCTCTTTCTCCCTACCTACCTATCTGTGATCTATCACATCCTCTATCTATCTGTGTGTCTCTGTGTCTGTCTGTCTGTCTGTCTGTCTGTCTGTCTGCCTGCCTGCCTGCCTGCCTGCCTGCCTGCCTGCCTGCCTGCCTGCCTGCCTGCCTATCTATCTATCTATCTATCTATCTATCTATCTATCTATCTATCATTCTATCTATCTATCTATCTATCTATCTATCTATCTATCTATCTCATATATTGTATCTGGCTAGTCTAAAGAAAAGAAGAATTAGGGGTGACATGATAGCAGTATTTCAGTATTTGAGAGGCTGCCACAAAGAAGAGGGGGTCAAATTAGTCTCCAAAGCACCAGAGGGCAGGACAAGAAACAAGGGATGGAAACTAACCAAAGAGAGAAGCAACCTGGAATTGAGGAGAAACTTTCTAACAGTGAGGACAATTAACCAGTGGAACACCTTGCTCCAGAAATCCTGGGTACTCCATCACTGGATGTTTTAAAGAAGAGACTGGACAGTCACTTGTCTGAGATGTTGTTCTTCTGCTTGAGCAGGGGGCTGGATTAGAAGACCTCCAAGATACCTTCCAGTTCTATTTTATTTTGATACCATTCTGATATTCATTCTGTCTCTGTCTGTCTGTCTGTCTGTCTTTATCTGTCTGTCTGTCTGTCTGTCTGTCTGTCTGTCTGTCTGTCTGTCTATCTATCTATCTATCTATCTATCTATCTATCTATCTATCACATTTCTAAATTGCCCATCTCCCTCAAAGGGGGACTAATCCCAGTACTGTACCATCCCATGGAATTCTAGTTTTCCATGTTTGCTGGGAAAAGAGATGTATTCCCAAAAGATTTGGAAGGCACCGTATTGGAGAAGGCTGCTAGGGTCAATAAATTGGACCTACTGTAATTGAGGTGCAACAATTCTGTTACTATAACCTCATAATAAAGATAGTCACTAACTTGTGTGTCTTTGGTTTTCAAGTTTGGTCTACCTGGGAAGGCTTGACAGGTAGTCATCCAGATGTTTGCAGCCCAGATCGAGACACAAAGACTAGATTCAGCCCCACAGCTTACGTTCTAATGGAATCTATCTGTGCAGCTATAATTTTTTCATCTTGTCTTGTAATCCAGAGGTGTGGGCCAAGGGCAGGGAAGGGCTATATCTCCCATTCTACCTGACTCTCTTTTCTTTAATTCTTAGCCCTATAGAGCATATTTATCTTTGCAGGAACGAGGGAGTACAGTTATGTTTTCAGCACTAACCCTCCTGCCAACATGGCCTTTGGCCAACACAGTCCTAAGAGTGTTTACTTAAGGGTTCCAATAATTTCAGAGAGCCTTCTTTTCTCTTACAACTATGTAGTGAGAATTGTAGTACCCAATCTTATCTCAGCCTCCTCCATAGTCTTTCCAACAGGAGTTGTTCCCCTGCTATGACATTTTTTTTCAGTAGATAAGAGCCAATTGTTCTGAAGGACTTCCAGTTCCCAAAAATCTAATTTGCCATAGATGATGATCAAAGTTCTCATTTGTGCCGTCACGTCTTTCTTCATAACCATTTGACTAAATCAGTTTCCACACTGTTGACTTAAACTCCAGCCAGTTCAAATAATTCATCCCATGGGAAAGGGAGTTTAAAGTAGTTTGAGCTGGCCTATCGTTTACTAGAAAAATAATATTTGATTTACTAGCTGTCAGCTTTCATCAAATCTGTGTATTATATTTGACTATACTGTGAAGCCAAATTCAAATAAAGAGAAAGGGAATGGGTGAAATCAGCAAAGAGCATAGCTTAACTTGAATTGGTTCACAGTTAGGAATTAAATCAATAATCAGCTATAACAAGTACAGAGAAGAGCAATATTTTCTTAAGAGACTGCTGAGGGAATTACTCTGTAATTAGCTTTTAAAAATGTTTTTGTTGGTTTAGACCCATGTTTTTCTGATTGTTGATATCTGGGGCCCAGTGTTCTTTCACATTAAGGCAAAGGATACCACTCCTCAAATTAACAAATACTATTAAAAGATGAGTATATGCAGTTGGTAAGAAAAAGAAGGCCGTTGATTGGACCACAACTTATTGATTAATTATATTAATTAAATAAACAATAGGGATAATGAATATATGGCAGGGGTTAGATTCCTAAATTAAATAAAAATAAACTTAACTGTGAGATAGATAGATAGATAGATAGATAGATAGATAGATAGATAGATTGATTTATATGGCCATCCAGTTTGCAAGCTTCATCAAATCTTATGAAATAATTTGAATAATTCATGAAATTTGGGTGTTTCTGTATAAGGACTTGCAAAAGATGACATTGTGTGACAAAACAGAGACAAATCACAGATTCCCCCTCCTTCACGAACTCATGAGACCATTGAGAACTGCCCCATGCCTAGAGATTTTGCCCACTTTTCCCAAAGAGTAGGAGGATTCAGAACTTTGGAGAAGGTTGAAGATTCAGAAGTTCAGTGAGCCCTGTTGACACTAGTGGTTAAAAGGCAGTATTTCAGGCTAATTCTGCCAACTGCCAGCAGTTCATTTCTCACTGGCTCAAGGTTGACTCAGCCTTCCATCCTTCCGAGGTGGGTAAAATGAGAACTCAGATTGTTGGGGGCAATAGGCTGACTCTGTAAACCAAGTAGAGAGGGCTGTAAAGCACTATGAAGTGGTATATAGGTCTAAGTGCTATTGCTATTTCAGAGTTTTGGGCATGATGACATCACCTAATCCTTCTTCGTCTCTGGTAGCTATTTTAGGAATGACGAAGCAATAAGAACTAATACCTGAATTAGCCCTCAGTTTTCATCCCTTTGTCTTTAGTTTTCATAGCCTTTAAAATTATAAGCCTGTCCAGCTATTAGTTTTATGTAAGCTGCTGTAGGCATTCTCTTCCAACATGAGACTTCGAGGAACTTTTGCTAGATTCAACAAGAAAAAGTCATTTCCTTGGAAAAGAGATGTTCATCTCCTTCTCTGTCTTGCAAGATCTTATTTAGGCATCCTACCTGTGGAAGTTGATCTCCCTGCCATGAAAAGCCAGCTAATAGAATGTTTTGAACATATACAGGTTTTCTGGATTCCTGAATTGCTTCTCTTTCTCTTGTGCTTCCAGACTTCAAGAATCACCCAGCCAAATGAAGATAAAGAAAATGGCTGGGATGCCTGGGGAGCATGGAGTGATTGCTCACGGACCTGTGGAGGAGGTGCCTCCTATTCATTGCGGAGATGTTTAAATGGCAGGTTGGTTATTCAAATTTAAGGTCATAAAGCTGGATGCAGGAATCATTCAGCACTAGAAATTCGGGCTGCTTGCGTTAAATGTATCTCCACAAGGGAACAATTTAAATACAAGCAAATAAGAGCTTTTAAAACATCGAAGTAGGATACCCAGGGCTTAATGTGGAAACCTACCTATAGGTAGGTGGGTCATTGGGTTTTCAGAAGATGTCACAGAATGAGAGAAAAATAGAGTTGGAAGGGACCTTCCAAAAAAAGAGAGGAATTCTGTAAGAAGCAGGATGCAGAGCTGAAAGGAAAACTAGTGATGCATAATATGCCTACTGAAGATCCATAGTGTTAAGAAAAGAGATGGGAGATAAATGGTCCTTGTGTGAAATAGCTTGATAGGTCAGTGTGCAGTTTGCCAAAGTTTCAGAGACAAGCAACAAGCAAGCAGAGCAGCTTTGGAAGAAGCATGTAAATCCTTTGTTAGCAAATTAACAGGAGTTGGAAGGGACCTTGGAGGTCTTCTAGTCCAACCCCTGCTCAGGCAGGAAACACTATACCATTTCAGACAAATGGTTGTCCAATGTCTTCTTAAAAGCTTCCAGTGTTGGAGCATCCACAACTTCTGGAGGTAAATTGTTCCATTGATTAATTGTTCTAACTGTTAGGAAATTTCTCCTTAGTTCTAAGTTGCTTCTTTCCTTGATTAGTTTCCACCCATTGCTTCTTGTCCTGCCTTCAGATGCTCTAGAGAATAAATGGCCTTGCTATTCCTTTACAGCATTTAACAGCCTGAGCTACAGGTTTATATAGATTCTCACATTGCCAATCTAACATATGCTTATATATTTATCAGTTATTAATCATTCATGACTAAACTGTTTATTCCATCATTTATGCGAGATATTCTCAATTTTGTTATAAAGTTTATATTTCATCCAATGGTTATATATATTTATATTATATTTTATCTCAATCTATTATACTTCTATTATAAGAGTTCCTAATGTATTATGTCTTTTTATCCAACCATTGATAAAACAAATCCCATATCATGCAAAATTGTTTTATCTTCTCTAATTTCAAATGTCAATTTACTCATTTCAGCCCAGTCCATAATTTTCTTAATAACTTCCTCCTGCATAGGTATTTTTTCATTTTTCCAATTCTTAGCAAATACAATCCTAGCTGCTGTCAACACATTTACAATCAAATATTTCAATGCTTTATTGTACATTTCTGGTATAATTCCCAATAAAAATATCTCTGGTTTAAAGTCTATATGTTGTTTTATCATTTTTTCAACCATGTGTGGATTTTAGTCCAATATCTGTTTGCCTCCGAACACATCCGCCACATATGGTAATATGAGCCGGGTATCTGATGACATTTCCAACATTTATCCGATTTATTCTTAAACATTCTTGCAATTCTCGTCGGGGGTAAGTGCCACCTGTAAAACATCTTATACAGATTTTCTTTATAAGCAGTTGACATTGTCATTTTATAATTTTGAGACCATAATTTTGGCCATTTCTCTAAATCAATCCCATATCCAAAATTTCCCCCCCAAGCAATCATCATTTCTTTAACTTGCTCCTCCTCCAATTTAAATTCTAATAAATGTCCCTAAAGTTTTTTAATTACATTTTCCTCAGTACCTATCAAAATTTTATCTAAATCAGTCAACTTATCATAAACACCTTCTAATTTAATATCTTCCTCAAATCTAGATTGTATTTGCAAATATGAAAACCAATTCATTTTTATACCTTGTTGCTACAACGCTTGCATAGACTTAAGTTCACCCTTTTCATTTAGTATCTCACCATATCTAACTGTTTGTTCCTTTTTATATATTATTAGATAGGAAAAAGCTTCAATAGTAGATATACATAATGGAATTTTTAAGTAATATTGCTTTTTTATCTTCTCCCAACTTAAAAACAAAGCCTCTTGAATATAGTGTCTTCTGAAGTACCCTTGTGTTTTGGTTCCCTTGTACCAAGGAAAAGCATGCCATCCCAACAGCAGGTCATGTCCTTCTAGAGTCAATAGTCTACTGTTCCTTAATGTTATCCATTCCTTTACCCACATCAAATTTGCTGCCTGATAATATAGTTCCCAGCTGGGCAAAGCGAACCCTCCTCTTATTCTTGCATCTTATAACAGTTTAAGTTTTATTCTCGCTTTCTTGCCCTGCCAAATATATTTCAACACAATTTTATTTAGATCTTCAAAAAACTCTTTCCCTAATATAATTGGAATTGTCTGGAATAAATATAAAATTCTAGGCAATACATTCATCTTAATTGTTGATATTCTCCCAATCAATGATAATTGTAAATTTGTAACTAACTGACACACTGTATGTATATAAAATGGAAGATGGTTTTATGTTTTTTATGTTTTGTCTGTACTTGTTTGTCTTAAAAAATAAAAATCTTTTTTTAAAAATGAAAAAAGAATAAATGGACTCCTTCTTCATTGTGGCAACCTCTTAGGTATTGGAACACTGCTATCATGTCACCCCTTAGTTCTTCTTTTTATTAAACTAGAAATGCCCAGTTCCAGTAACCATTCTTTATTTATTTTAGCCTCCAGTCCCCTAATCACCTTCGTTGCGTTCAGTAGTACATTCACTGGTAGAGATGTAGAGTGCTTTGACCTTTTCTTCTGGCTCTTTTTCTTTCTTGTTCACAGACTCCCAATCCATTGCCCATTTGGGCTTCCTGTCTTGCTGTTGAGAGCCTTGGTCTCTGAATCATATAAGTTGAATATTTGCTCATAAATAATTCTCTGTATTATCTAGCAGGCTTCTGCTAGTGAGCCCTATACAATCTTGTGCATGGTGTTCCAGAATTCACTTAATAGGTTAAGATGTTCCACCACTTTAAAATCTTTAGGAGAAAATTTAACTTCCTTCATGAGGCTGATATGTTAACCCATCATCCTCTAAACACAATTAAACATGTATACTCTGTGTGGGTGTGGGTGTATGTGTGCATCAAATATAATAATTTTACAGCCTTGTCTTTCAATGTGATTTCTTTATAATAACTTCACTCAAGTCTTACTTTTCTTGTCTTTCAGAAACTGTCAAGGCAGAAATATCCGATATAAAACCTGCAGCAATAATGTAAGTCTGATCTCTAATTCTGTTTGACTGTTCTTGCTTTCCCAGATCAAATAGCTTTAAAGTTCTGGCAGCTTGCCTTCTTTTGTTAAACTAAAGGAAGGAGAGAAATGGGGAGGATCAGAACTCAGAATATTTATTTTTCTTCCTAATGGTGAGATTAAACATTCAGAAGTGAAATGTAAAGGTATGGGAAAAGTACAGGTCTTCAAATGTTTAGTTAGTAGTGAAGTATTAATTTTAAATTTGAGGGAGATTTGAAATCGATTGATTTAAATCGATTGATTCAAACTTAGAAACCTACATAGACTTGAAATAGATGACTGTACATAGATACATAGGTTGGAAAAGATTGTGGAAATGTTCTAGTCCAAACCCATGCCTAAGGCAGGAATCCTTATACCATCCCGGGCAAACAAATGTACAATCTTCTAGTGTTTTCTTCTTTGCATTTTATCAATGTAATTAATTGGTTTGGGTTATTTTTTCCCATTGTGTAAGATCTATAGTGCGTGTTTGCATACAGTTTCTCTTTCTGGAGCAAAACTCTTGTTTTTGTCAAAGATCTGGAAACAATCTTCGTGCTTTTTTGTAAGTGCAATTTGTAAAATTAACTGGCTGCAATATCTTGTCATCCGACACAAAATTGTTTCCTAGAGGCTCTGTGGATCGTCTCTCGCATCTTTCCCCAAATTTTCTTACTTGTAGAGATGTTTTGCTGTCAGCTGTTAATATCCTTTGTTGCTGCATGTTTCCATGGGAAGGTCTAAAAGCCAAAATGTGCACAGAATCAGAGAGGGTCAGAATCAGGGCCCGTGCCAAAGAAGGAATCTAAAGTCAGGATCAGGAATGTGTGCTCAATTGAAGCTTGAAGTTGGGGGAAATGATTGCGCCATCACTACAGCAGGTTAAGTCTGCAAACTATGAGAGATGATCCAAACCATTCAGGAGAGTCGCCAGAAGACCAGATACAGCAATCAAGGTGATAGAATAGTGCCAAGGAGTCATTGGAAAGTTTCCAAAGAAAAGAACAAGAAAATGTGACTCTCATAACCAAGTTGTAGCAGTTTTATTTGTTATTATTTGCCTTGTCTTAGAAAAGCTTCAACCAGATGATCGTCCCATGACACAGGTCGTTCTTTGTTTAACGACCATTTTATGTAGGGAGCTTTTGAAGTTATGACACTGATGAAAAAGTAACTTTGCAACCAGCCTGTGCACTGAACACCACTGCAGGTCTATAAACTAAAAAAAAGCTGAAGTAAGACCCTAAGTACAGTCATGGCTTCACTTTACAACTAGCTCACTTAACAACCAAGTTGCCAGGCCCAAATTGTGGTTGCTAAAAAGTTCATCCAAGTAAGAATTTATTAAAGAAGTCATATTGGCACATCTGGGAAAATCCGAATCTGAGAGTTCCAGGTTTTCCCTTCCCAGCTGAATTTCAAAAACCCATCCTCTGCTCCCACCAGTCCATCACATGGCCCAATCAACCATCGTCCCAACTGGAGAGATTCCTCCAGACACTCCTCTCCAGGTATAGGGTAACTTGTCCTTGACTTTATGAGAAGAATGTTGTTGAGTCTAATCTTTCACCTCTGTATGAAATCCTCCTTCCCAAATTCACAGGTATTAAAATGTGGCAGCCTCGAAGCTTCTATGTAAGATAATGGCTTCCAAAGCTGACAGACTATTATTATTACCTTTATTGTCAGACTACAACATGTGTACAATGAGATTGGCTTTTGCATTCAGGAAGTGACAATCAGCAAGGCAACATGAGACTTGTTAGTTTTTTTCCCATTAATAGTTTGAATTGCTCCAATTTTCTCCACCCTTCCTTAGAGGAGCTTGATGATGCACGAGCCACATAACAGAGCAAATTTCTGCCATTAATTTGAGGAACACACCCACGGGTGACTTAAGCCCAACACATGGTGGGAAATATCTTGAATATTCACTATAATTTGCAATGGTTTCCTCTTTCTTAATCTTGCTCAATTTCATTTGGCATTGCTGAATGTACGTTAAAAAATGCATATGCCTCACTCAAAGCAAGTTATGGCAGTGCACAGTCAATTCCATATTATTTATTTGTAAGTGTGATTTAAGTCAAAATTGCACAATTGTTTCAGCCTGAATGCTTCTCTTGGCCTCAGCTATAATGCAGGGTTCGGTGTCTCTGCAAAATTAGTTTCTCCTCCATATTTTCTTTAATTGGGCTTGGCTACATTGAGACAAACTACCATTTATTACAGTGTGCGTGACTGGATTTTGCTTAGCAGCATGTTAGGATCGGTCAAAATTTGACAGCTCAAATTCTTGCTACCTAGGGGTATTTTATGTAACTTTACATATTATTTCATTTATAGCCTAGACTTGGATTGCTGCTCTTTTTATTTCACTCACTTGCCCCTATCAATCTATTTTTAAGTGTATTTTAATTTTGCTTTACCAGTTTTGTAAGCTAGACTGCTTTATAGGTGCCGTCAGATCACTTATGAATATATTTCTTGTTTTGGTCTGAGACCACAATAAAAATTGACCTACCCTGTGCTGTTCACCTTCTTAGTTTGAAAATAGAAACTACTATCTGCCTGAAGATATTTTTATCTGTCTCCCAGGACAACAATCTGCACAAGCTGTTCCTTGTAAATTGTGACATTTTTCAGTCTTCCCCATGTTTTGTGTTTCCATTTCTTTTACATTCTGCTGCTGTGATTTTCACATGGAAATGTTTAAGATAATCCTTACGGGCCCTATTCATTGGAAGAGGGGGAACTTGTTTAGACCATTTCCACATAAATTGCATGTTTTTCTGTGTGAAGAAGCCAGCTGTGTTCTTGCCAACATGATTTGGCTTCCATGTGTAATTTTAGGGTCTTGGCAGCCAATAGATATGAGCAATTAATTGTTTCTGTGTATATATCCATGTACATATGTATCCCTGTCTATCTAGAGAAAATACAGCCATATGTAGATGCACCATATACATCCTCATTGGTTTATACTCCCTGTTATTAATATGGATCTGAGATTGGTACCATGAGCCACGGTGGCGCAGTAGTTAGAGTGCAGTACTGCAGGCTACTTCTGCTGCTTGCCGGCTGCCTGCAATTTGGCAGTTCAAATCTCACCAGGCTCAAGGTTGACTCAGTCTTCCAGCCTTCTGAGGTGGGTAAAATGAGGACCCAAAATTATTGGGGGCAACAGGCTGACTGTGTAAACCGCTTAGAGAGGGCTGTAAACACTGTGAAGTGGTATGTAAGTCTAAGTGCTATTGCTATCCTTTCATGCTCTCACAATGCCATGGAGCTTGTAGGAGCTTGCCCGTGATGAACATATAGCTGGGGAAGGAGTATATATGTGCGGGAAAGTGGACAAGAGCATCGGGGCTTCCCAGGAAGAAGGTAGCACTTTCCAGAGTGGGGTCCTAAACAAGAGACTGCGCAATCCTCAACTGAATAGAAATGTAGGAGATGACCAGGCTGAGCCTGAAGGAGAGGTCAAACATGTCATCAGTCTCGAGTCCCTTTGCTCCCACAAAAGATCTAAGTCCAACTCACCATGAATTCCTTTGACTCTTATCTACCACCAATTTGCTTTGACTGTTAGTAGATTCTTGTAGAGAGCTTAAGCTTGCAATACAGCTTTATACTCATTTGAACTGCCTGGGATTTCTGATTTCCCTGGGGCTTGACAGGAGGAGGGAGAAAAAGATTCAGTGTGGCCACTCTAGAATCTCTCACTCCCACCCTGCTGCTGGAGGGGCCGGTGGCTGACAGGTCACAACAGATTTACTCTTCCAAGCTTTCAGGCTCATGCTGGCGCTCATCCACAGGGAATGAATGTCTTGTGCAGTCTCCAGAATGTCTTGTGCAGTCTCCATTGGGTTGACACTGACAATGCTGCATCTACAACTCAGTGTTAATCAGCTCTTCCCCTGAGAAGACTCTGCAGTACTACTTTGCAGTGTCCCTATTGCTCTGAGGATGGGTAGTACTTCCACTGATGGGCAGGAACAACATGCCCAACACAAAGGTCTTCAAACTTGGCAAGTTTAAGACTTGTGGACTTCAAGTCCCAGAATTCCTGAGCTAACAAGACTGGAGGAGGAATTCTGGGAGTTGAAGTCCACAGGTCTTAAAGTTGCCAAGTTTGGAGACCTCTGACCTAACATTTGATCTCCCATCATGAAGCAACAGTATCAATATGCTTTGCCACCATTTATTCCCTCACTGCTTTTTGGGTGTTCTGAGAGATGGCTTTCTGTACTTCTGCAGAGTGGCCTCTGTGCTTGTGAAAAACTCACAAGGCAAGGAAGAGGTTGGCTTCTGGTCAGCTGTTTTTGGCTTTTGGCCATTGTCTAGCTGAGGGAGAGCTGGCTAGTTGTGTGAGGAAGGAAGACAATTGTGGAACAAATTATTGTTGAAGTTGGTAGCTGTATGAAAGAGGTCTATTCTCCCTTTAGCTTTGCAGGAACTTAGTTCTGGGATACACTGATCCAAATGTCTGTTCAGGTGCGGGGAAGTGTTGCTGGTAAAATTAGAAGTCTTTTGTAGCCTCCTTCTTCTATGGCTTTGAAAAATGGCCAGGCAGTTAGTCTCACATGTGCTAATTTACAGCCACAGTCATCTAATGTTGACTTAGAAGTAAGTCAAATTGAGATACATGAGACATGTTGTCAAGAAACGGTTGTAGTCTTAACATGAAAGTAGGATTTCATGGGAGTGGGGTGGAGGAAATAGTAATTTTTTACTAGAAAATAATAATAATAAAACCTCCTTACTTTTTGTTTGTCCAGGACTGCCCTGCAGAGTCTGGTGACTTCCGTGCCCAGCAATGCTCAGCCTACAACGATGTCAAGTACCAAGGACACTTTTATGAATGGATCCCCGTCTTCGATGACTCCAGCTCTCCGTGTGCCTTGAAGTGCCAAGCTTTGGGGAGACCTTTGATTGTTGAGCTTGCTCCCAAAGTTCTGGATGGCACCCGCTGCAATGCCAAGTCCTTGGATATGTGCATCAGTGGAATATGTCAGGTACGGCATTTTTTTGCAGCTCGGTTTCCAGTGTTCACAAGTTGTGGGAACTTCATCACTGGAGGCTTTCAAGAAGAGATTGAACTGCCATTTGTCAGAAATGGTGCAGAGTCTCCTGCTTGGACGGGGGGGGGGTTGGACTAAATGACCTCCAAAGTCCCTTCCAATTCTGTTAATCTGTTAATTGGTATCTGTGAAGGTGGTTAGCAAAAATGAAGATAGCAACCATGACACAAATCAAACTGTGGAAGCCCCTATCTTGACTTCCTTTTTTTTTACAGGAATACAGTAGGAATCTTCACTTCTGTATTTTATCCCAAAGTTAGGATAGGAAAAACTGAATTGTTTGTTGAACTTTTGTTTACGCACACACACTTGCAGACATGCAAAGCAACCTTGGCTGCTGCTTAAAAGAGAGGTTATTTATTGTTTTGACCAGGAGACAGAATACTACTATTGACACTCTTTTGTGAATTGTAAGAATGCAGATATTTAGACTGATCTATTTCTAGCCATCCTGGGAATATATTTGGATTTCTTGGGTTTTAGCTATTGGGGAAGCACCTTTGTAAGAGCTCTTCAAGACAAGCAGTGGTATTCCCTCTAAGGCAAATAAACATTAATGTGACAGCAACTCTTTATTTCCTTCCTTCCTTCCTTCCTTCCTTCCTTCCTTCCTTCCTTCCTTCCTTCCTTCCTTCCTTCCTTCCTTCCTTCCTTCCTTCCTTCCTTCCCCCAAAATAACCCTGTATATAAATGTACTTTTGTTAGCTAACATCTAATTTAGATGTTAGCTATCAAACTAACATCTAGTTCTTCTGCTTAGTTAATTCTCCTCCCAGTGGGACTGGAGAATTGATGGCTGCAACATTTGTAAAGTAAAATATGCAAAGGTCTTTTGGAGACCATGAGGGACTAGTCAGCTTGTTCAATGACCTATTTCACCAGAGAGTTAATGGAAAAATGAAGGTGTTAAATTGTGCCCTGTTTCATTTCTTTCTGGGTGGAATTCCTCCTGGGAGAGGCCCCTGAGCTTACATTTGACTCTAAAATAAGTGTTTTCATAGAGCTGATGAATGAGCAGCAATAGGCGTCTGGTGATTGAAGATAATTCAAGTTTCCCGCCAGAATTTCTGAGGAACATGTCAACAGTAGAGTTAAAGTTTATGGAGGCTTCAATAGCTCCCACAAGGGAGAAGGAAGGGAGAGCAATCTATTTCTTTTTAGCAGAGTAGGGCTAAATTAGGCTTTGATGCAAGGTCATACAAATTTTCTCCCAAGTCTGCTTGCTCTTCTGGTAAAATCTGGTCCCTGTTTACCCAGTCACGTAGTTTTCACTAGATTGTTGAGCCTATGCAATATTAAATGTGACAAGTAGATCGATTGCTCCATAATGGAGTACATCCAATTACAAAGCTTTCTTCCCTTTTAGCCAAGCTGACATCCCCCTCTTTTGCTGTCACTCCTCAGGATATGAGAAGTGATTTTCTATCACACTGGCGTATCTTTTCACTTAACCTTATGGCAAGATAACAGTTTGTGTAGCAAATTCAAAGCAAGCCTACACTGTGCTTGACATTGTCTCTGGATTTCTTCAGCAATTCCTGGAAGAAATGGACAAAGAATAAAAATACTGCGCATGCCTCGGAAGATGGCTGTCCGAGTTTAGTCTCCGTGGTGGAGAGGTCGTTGTTGTCCGGATAAGGGAGGTAGGGGTGGCTGGCAATCCCCCCCGGCGGTCATTCTCGGTGGCAGAAGATCTCGGGCGTCGGCTGGTTCCATAAGAGCCGACGCCCGTTACCGCTCCCCCTGGCGCTCCCCTTCGACGCCCGTTGGCATCTGACTCCTCGATTGGCATTTTCCGCATTGTCATCGCGGGGCCGATCAGCTGGCCGACTTCGGGCTTAGTCCAGAAGACGCGCTGCGCCTCGAAGAACGGCACGGTGGTAGCGGCGCCTCAAAGAATGACGTGGCGGGGGCAGCGAGCTGCAGGGCAGCGAGTTGTGGGGCACGGAGACCGGCGGAGGTGGCTGGCCTCCACCCTGGGTCCCCCGAAGATGGCGCGCTGCGCCCAGAAGAACGGCATGTTGGGGGTGACAAGGCAAAGAGTGTGGGGACCGGTGGAGGGTGCTGGTCTTCACTCCGGCGCCCGGTCTCGACTGGGATCTCCGCAGCGGAGCCGTTGGTGGCAGCAGCGGTGGTGGCAAGGAGAGAGCGGCTCGAGACTGGACGCTGTGGGCGTGATGACGGTTGGGGCGGCGGCGCTGCCATGGATGCTGGCAACCTGCGGTGTTGGCGGCAATGGCAGTGATGGCGGAGGCGGCGGACCGGCTAGCAATGACGCTGGGCCAGGAGGTGGCGGTGTTGCTGCCAGGCCTGGCCTCCTGGTCGACTGCTTTGCTCCGGCTGGACCATTTTAGATCTGTGTCAGCTCCCTTCCCCCCTTCTTTTGCCTCCTTTTTGCCTTTTTGCCTCCTGCTTGTATTGCCTTCCTCCCCTCCCATGGCTTATTCATCTCAGCCTGGGTTTGAGAGTCTGGCTACCATCCCTCGACACCTGTCATCTTGGGTCTGCGGACACCAGATGGTATCTTAAAATAAATAAATAAATAAATAAATAAATAAATAAATAAATAAATAAATACAAACAAGCTAGGAGTAATCCAGGATTCTGGCTTCAGACCTAAGGATCAACTACATTTAAAACAAAGCGGGAGTAATGATTTCCAGTTATGATTTGTTGGTGAAAAATAAGCTGTGTTTTTCTTTTGTGAGCTGCCATATTGATCTGCAAGCCAAACAAATCAGCCCCTTTAGGCTGTAATGTTTCGTGCCAACCAAATGTCTTGTAGCCAAGACTGATCTCTGATTAGCAATGGCTGTGAATAAGTATGGGCAATTATTTTCCTCAACACTCAAGCACAAGGAACCAGAAATGACACGATGAGCTGATCAGAGTGGTATGTTTATGGTTGCCTATCTATAGGCAGGAGTCCCACCAGACCAAAGTGCTCCTACTAGATAAATTCTGCAAAGTTTTAAAGAGGAGCACTGTAGAGGACCAGGCTGAGCATGAGGGAGAATCAAGCATGTCACCAGTCTCAAGTCCTTTCATGCCCACAAGAGATCTAATTCCAGTCCACCTGGAATTCCATTGACTCTTCACTACCACCAATTTGCTTTGACCGTTAGTAGTTCAGGTTCTTGTAGGGAGTGTTAGCATGCAATCAACCTGTATTCATTGAACCACCTTGATTCCTGATGTCCTGCACTTGACAATCTCCCTTCGGTCACTTCCTCCACACAA
The DNA here is from genome assembly GCA_009733165.1 of Naja naja. NCBI lineage: Eukaryota > Metazoa > Chordata > Lepidosauria > Squamata > Elapidae > Naja > Naja naja. Next base: position 9,869,070 of record CM019163.1, read on the forward strand.
GCCAATAAAGCTAGTTAGAAGGTTCAGTCCTCTCCTCAACTCAGTGCCAAGTTCCACCACAAGGTTTTTTTTACTGGATTGAACTAGGAACCTTCTACCTGCAAGATGGATTGTTGGGAGCTCAAATTCTACTGGGAAATGGCTACCATCTTCAGATAAGGACCACATGTTCCAGGACCCAAGACCATAAAATTGACGATTTTTGAGCTCCAGACTATGTGGATAATCTGTCATTTCATAACCTGCATCTTCTAAGGAACTGATCTTCCCAGTCTCTGAATTGTAATCCCCTGTAAATCTGCAATAGCATTCTATGGGGACTGAAAAGAAAGACAAGGAATGCCACGTTCTGTGTTAAAGTCCTGTCTCTTTAAGGACTTTCCCTCTGGAAGAAGAGTCTTGGAAGAAGAGAGGATTCTAGCTTCCGATTTGGGTGGAGAGCAGGTCAGTGTAGCTTCCTATGTTGCTGTTGCATTCCATCGATGTCTTATTAAGACCTAGATTATATTACTGACCTGTGGGTCCTTCCCTTAATTCAGGTGTCTTCAAACTTGACAGCTTTAAGACTTGTGCACTTCAACTCCCAGAATTCCTCCTCCAGTCATGTTAGCTCAGGAATTCTGGGAGTTGAAGTCCTAAACTTGCCAAGTTTGAAGACCCTTGCCTTAATTTCTTTCCTTTCACACTGCTCTTTAATTCAGTTGTTTGCAGCAATCCAAATTATTTTATGTGTATCCATGAGAGATAATTTGGAATATCGTTTTCAAGCAATCATATTGGTCTCTGTAGGGATGAGTTGAAACTGTACTCAGGAGAAATGAGGATGCTAAGAGGACAGAAGAAGAAAAACGGTTGTCCCAGGGCATACTATGAAAAATATGAGAAGAAAAATCCAAGGGTTTTAAGATAAATGGAAATTGTATTTCATTCACACCCAGATCCACATCTGAAGACAAGCAATCAATTTAGCAATTTAGCTGGATCCTTGGATATCCCAGCCTTGATTTTACTAACACTTTGCCAGCAGTGAACCAGTTTTGAAACACAAAACGTAAAATTTATCCAGATTTTAAAAATAGGAACGAGGGTTAAAAAATAAAAGTTCACTTTGAGTTTCCCAACCTCAAAGGTGCCCCTTAACTAATATGACTCCCCCACCTTTAAAAATAAAAAAAGAATAATTTTACCTAGCATGGTTTTGCAATTAGCCTTCTTTTTGGCAACGTAGTTAACTACCATTCTATTAAATGCTTCAACGTGAGCAATTCAAGAAACCTTTTGACATGGTTGATGAGAAGACTAGGTGTACACTCAGGGAAAAAGTGAGACATTTGGCAAAAGTATAGCGTTGGGATTATGACAACCTTATGGCGCACTGGCCTGGGTTTTATGCGATTTTAATGGCATTTTCATTCCTACCTACAACTACTCCAGCGCATAGCAGTGTAGCCACCTGGGTTAAAAACAAACACACCACACCTAAGAAAATGGCCCTCTCTCTGCCATTTTTCTTCTACCATGGGGGAAAATCTGTATCTGGAATTGACAAGTTCTGCATCATTAATATTTACTGCTATATTTTTTAGTATTTTTCCCCAGAAGGGAAGGGTGAAATGTTTAATGTTGTCTGAGCATCAGTCTCTAGTATTTCAGCTGTGTGTGTGTGTGTGTGTGTGTGTGTGTGTTTGTAAGGTTTTTTGATAATTTTAGAGTTTAGTGATAGCTTTTAGTCCTTGTTTTATTGGACATTATTATTTAAAACCTCATTTGTATAGTACAGAGATCCAATAGAAGAATATTTATTTATTTATTTAATTTTATTTTATTGGTCTTATATGCTGCCCTATCTCTCTAGGGACTCAGGGCAGCTCACATAAAAACACCCAATACAAAAGTTAAAAAGAATTAAAAGAATATTAAACCTAATCAGACCAAATAAAGTAATTAAAACTCCATCACATGATGTTTAAAACTAACCCCCAGTCCAGGCCAGTTTGTTCGAATAACCAAGTCTTTAGGCCGTGGCAGAAGGAGCGGAGGTCGGGGGCCAATCGTAGCTCCAGGGGCAGCTGGTTCCATAAAATGGGTGCCCCCACAGAGAAGGCCCTCCCCTAGGGACCGCCAGCCGACATTGTTTGGCCGACGGTACCCCAAGGAGGCCCTGTCTGTGGGTGCACACCGGACAATGGGTATTTGATGCTGGCAGGAGTCGTTCACGCAAGTACCCCGGCCCTAAGCCATGTAGGGCTTTATAGGTAAGTACAAGCACCTTGAATCTCAATATATTTGTAACCAAAATGGTTATTAGAAATTACAGAGCACAAATTAGAACTCGAACCGGAAACATTCTTATTAGGAATAATTAAGGGAAAATTGAGCAAGGTCAGCCGATACATATTTATACATATCATAACTGTGGCGAGAATAGCCTTTACACAGGGATGGAAGAAGGAAAAGATACCATCTGAAGAAGACTTGACACAAAAAATAATGGATTGTGCAGAACTGGATAAATTCACAATGGAATTAAGAGGCAAAGGTGATTCGGACTATTATGCGGTTTGGGATAGGTGGTACAAATGGGTGGAGGGTAGAAATAAGAGCTGATGTTTATGTATAAAAGGAGAGGTATGTATTAATAATGACACGAACACTGTTAATGTGAATAAAGATTTGTATTTTTGTTTTTAAAAAATAAAATATTAAAAAAAGAAGAAGAAGAAGAATATATTTGTAGCTCAGGGTTGACTTACACCAGACCAACAATCGAGCAGTAAACAATACCCCACTATCAACTTAGACCGAGGTGGGCTTCAAAAAAGGTTAGCAACGGTTCTCTGCCTAGTTGCTGGGTGGGCGTGGCCATGGTGGGTGTGGCCTAGTCAAGCTCCTGCACCACAGTGGGGAGGGGATGTTTTTGCCCTCCCCGGGCTATCTGGAGGCTTTCCTTGAGCCTCTGGAAGGGTGAAAACGGCCTCCCCTGGCTCCAGAGGCTATCTGGAAGCCAGAAACGGACCCATTTCCGGCCTTCTGGAACTTCTGGGAGGCCTCCCCGAACCTCCATGCACGCCCTGCACTTACCTGCATCCAAAACGGGCTGTGTGGGGACTCCTGGGAGAAGCGGGGGCTAGCAGCCAGGAATGGGATTTGGGGGATTCTCCGAACTGCACAGAATCTTAGCTAGGGGCTCTCCTGAACCCCCAGCAGCCCACCCCTGACGTAGACAAACAATTAAACAGTAAGCTGTCATGCCTCGTTGGAGCCTGAATCTGTGGAGAAGGACAAGCCAGAGCTGGGGCCGAGGAAAATTGACGGGGTCGCTTTGTTGGCTTTGGAGGAATGTGGGGAGGAGTAGGATGAGGCAGCCCAGGGCCTTTCAGGATTGGGGTGGCTTGTTAGCAGGGAGGAACGGGGCCAGGATTTAATTTAATTTAATTTAATAATTGGACTTTTATGCCGCCCCCTCTCCGAAAGGACTCGGGGTGGTTCACAGCTAAAAATAACAACAATAAATACATTAAAATGAATTAAACACCACAAGCCCACATAAAATCAATTTAACACCCCCCTCCCCGAGAGGTCAGTCCAGCCCAGCCTGTTCAAACAGCCAAGTTTTCAGATCGTGGCGGAAAGAATGGAGATCTGGAGCCAAACGGAGCCCCACGGGCAGTTGGTTCCACAAGGTGGGAGCCGCTACAGAGTAGGCCCTCCCCTGGGGCACCGCCAGCCGACACAGTCTTGCGGACGGCACCCTGAGGATTCCCAGTCTGTGCACTCGCACAGGGCGGTTGACATTCGATGTCGGCAGGAGACGCTCCCACAAATACCCCAGACCCAAGCCAGGATGATGGAGAGAGGGCAAGCAGTGGAAATTTGGAACATTAAAGGGGAGTTTGAACTCTCAGCTGGCTGAGTGGCCTTTGTGCCTTGTCCCAGGTCATCACAGTAAACAATAGCCTAATCGAGGAGCCACCAAGCACCACCAACCCTATGAAGGCAAGCCAGCTGTATATAAACAGAGAGCAAACCCCACTCCCGTCTGGCACCGATGATGTTACCTAGCTGGGTAAGGAAATATCTGGAAGAAAACAATCAGAGAGCACCAAGGATTCCACTATTATACTTATACAATAGAGATTTATGAAGGGTTTTTTTAAATTTATAAATTAATAATTTATATGGTATGGAAAAACATCCTTTCCTTCATTTTCTAGGACTTTGGGCCCCTGGATGAATCTGAATTGGGGGATAACATCTCGTTTCTGGTTGTAAATAGGATCACTATAGCAGAGCAACCAGGTTACATAGAAAGCTGTCTATAGAGTATGTATGAACGGAGACTTAAAACCGACTAATGGTGATTTAATGATGCCAACTTACAATGCTTCTTTTATGGGGATTTTTTTTAAAAAAGGGAGCCTAACTAATGCATTTCAAACTTTAGGAAATGCAGCCCTGCTACCAGTAATAATTAAAAAGTGGCATTTGGCTGCTTGCCTAGAATCTGACATATTTACTTTTTCCTGGTTTGGAAAGAGGCATTCAACCATCTAGATGGTCCACTTTCCTGAATAACAAAAACAGAAGAAATCAAATGAATGAGTCGAAACAAAGCAGACCCAAACAACAGCAGCCAAATTACAGGGTGACCAACAGCTGCCTCAGCATGGAAGCGGACAAAACAGAGAGATCTGTCAAAGTTACGTAACTTGGAAATTCAGTTCTCCTGACTTCTGACACCTACTGAGCACTAATCGCCAAGGCTCGGCAAAGGTTTTCAAATTAACTCATCTAAATAAATATGCCATATGACTGCTATGGGCGATTTTGCTCTTCTGCTTGGGAACTGTGCTGCAGCTACCAAAAAAGCCAACATAGTCCTAGGCTGCATTAACAGAAGGATAGAATCAGGATCATGTGAAGTGTTCATACCGCTTTACAATGCCTTGATAAGGCCACACTTGGAATATTGCACCCAGTTTTGATCACAACAATGTAAAAAAGATTTTATTTATTTTATTTATTTATTTTATTCATATTTATATCCCGCCCTTCTCCGGAGACTCAGGGCGGCTTACAGTTTTTGGGATACAACCCAATGTGCTCAGCAATAGCCTTCATTCCATTGCGGCATATAAGTTCAAATAATAAATAATAAATAAATAAATATATGCCTGCTTATTACTAAGTGGCATTTTTACAAAGTCAGCTTATTGCCCCCAACAATCTTGGGTCCTCAGTTTACCTACCCCGAGAGGATGGAAGGCTGAGTCAACCTTGAGCCTGGTGGGATTCGAGCCTGCACTAATTGCAGGCAGCTGGAGCTAAGTGCTAGGCTATTAACAGCCTGCACCACCAAGGCCCTTCTCTGTTGAGACTCTGGAAAGAGTGCAGAGAAAAGCAACAAAAGATGATTAGGGGATTGGAGGCTAAAACATATGAAGAACGATTGCTGGAATTGGGTATGTCTAGTTTGATGAAAAGAAGGATTAGGGGAGACATGATAGCAGTGTTCCAATATCTCAGGGCTGCCAGAAAGAAGAGGGAGTCAAGCTATTCTCCAGAGCACCTGAGGACAGGACAAGAATCAATGGGTGGAAATTAATCAAGGAGAGAAGCAACCTAGAACTAAGGAGAAATTTCCTAACAGTTAGAACAATTAATCAATGGAACAATTTACCTCCAGAAGTTGTGACTGCTCCAACACTGGAAGTTTTTAAGAAGACATTGGACAACCATTTGTCTGAAATGGTATAGTGTTTCCTGCCTGAGCAGGGGTTGGACTAGAAGACCTCCAAGGTCCCTTCCAACTCCTGTTAATTTGCTAACAAAGGATTTACATGCTTCTTCCAAAGCTGCCTCTGCTTGCTTGTTGCTTGTCTCTGAAACTTTGGCAAACCGCACACTGACCTATCAAGTTGTTTCGTGCAAGGGCCATTTCCCTTCCGTCTGTTTTCTTTACACTGTGGATCTTCAGTAGTAGGCTTACTATGCATCACTAGTTTTCCTCTGTATCCCGCTTCTTACAGAATTTCTCTCTTTTTTTTTGGAAAAGGTATCCTGCATAATTTTTTTGGCATTCGCCACCATACCCTTTTTCCACTGAGTTATTTGACTCTCACTTCACACATCTATTCCAAGCAACCGTAGGTCCTTATCAGAGGAAACAGATTGGGCAAATGGCTTCTTGAGAGGCTGAACTTGCTACTGAGGGTTTAAAAAAAAATGGGAAAGGAGGTAACAGGTTTCTGGGAAAGTTATTTTGGAAGCCCCTTGAGAATATGAGATCCAGATTGGGCAGACCATGTAATCACATCTTTGCCTGATTCTTATTACCATCTAAAGTATTTTGAGCCTTCATATTAAAAGGCTTTAGAATTTGGAAAATTCTCCTGTGAGCAAGGGAGCGAAACCATTTCTTTTTACCCCAAAGCAGGGTTCATATGCCAACTTACCCAACAATTGTTCACTGATCAATAGAGCAACTAGAACCTTGCTTTCTTTGGAGAGTCAAACAGGTCAAGAATGATTGCCGTGTCCACATCTTTAACCTGCAATCCCTGCCATGCTCAAATGTGCAAAGTTGACTTAATAGAAGTCCAAGGAACTCCAATGTTCTATCTACTGTTTTGAGCTAGGAGAACACAAAGTTGTCCAGAAGGACTTGGGAGATATTGGTAGAACGTCAATTCTAATGTTCTATCTACTGTTTTGAGCCAGGGTTACATTTAAAATCCTGCCTGCCCCCATCATGAACACGTATTAAAAAATTGTGTCTCACAATTATACTATATAACCATACGGTCACTCAAGTGTTTTTGTTTTAAACACCTGGCATCCCCCTCTAAGGTTACAAAAGACCTAAGGCAGCTTATAATGGATTGTAATCATGAAGACACGCTACTTGCTACAGTGGCACAGTGGTTAGAGTGCAGTGCTGCAGGCGACTTCTGCTGACTGCCGGCTGCCTGCAATTTGGCAGTTCGAATCTCAGCAGGCTCAAGGTTGACTCAGCCTTCCATCCTTCCCAGGTGGATAAAATGAGGACCCAGATTGTTGGGGGAAATACGCTGACTTTGTAAACTGCTTAGAGAGGGCTGTAAAGCACTGTAAAGCGGTATATAAGTCTAAGTGCTATTGCTATTGCTACTCCAGTGTCCTTCAGCAGAAGCAGGGCAATTTAGATGGCGATGCAGTGGGGAAATGTGATCCTTTAGCGGCATTGTGTATTTGAAACTCTCTCTTCCCCATTTGTGACCTTCCTTGGGGGCTGTGAAGTTATTCTGGTGGCTATTCCAGCTATCTTCAGGCAGGGAAGGAATTACAGCGAAGGTATGAAGCTGACTGGCATTTCCCCAGCTGGACATAATTCAAGTATCTTCTTCTATTTACAACTTTTAAGGCAATCTGAGGAAATATTTACTAGAACCCTTGATGCTTCCTTAGTGATCAAGTACTTATTAGGGTTGCATCACAAGGAGATTGCAAGATAAGGCATAAGTCCCCAAGGTGCTTTTTCAGGAGGCAACTGGTCTTTCTTGTTTTTCTTTTTCTTTTGAAGATGTTTCGCTTCTCATCAAAAAGCTTCTTCCGCTCTCCATTTAGGTGGGAGTAGGAACGGATTTCCAGAGGGGAAAAAATTGCAGACTACAGGAACCAGGAGCCCCACTCAGGTGACCCTGAGGACACAGATAAACCTCCCAGTGCTTCAGTGACTCTCTGAAAGGATGCAAATGACCAGCTGACTGCGAGGAATATAAATCCTTCAATTCCCCACCGTCCTGTCAGAGCTGAAGATGCTCCTTGGATGAGAAGCAAAACATCTTCAAAAGAAAAACAAAAACAAGAAAGACCAGTTGCCTCCTGAAAAGAACACCTTTGGGAAAACCACAACCTGGATGACTGAGAATCTCTACAGACGTAAGGCGTACATGAAGCTCAGAGGGAGAACTCTGTGGTAGGCCTCTCTATCTCCTCTGTGGAAGTTGCCTTAAGATCACTCACAAGTCTTCACGGGGTTGTGTGTCACGAAGAAAAGCTATAATCTTAGCACTTGATCTTCTGCTGCCACTGGTAGTAATATTAGACTTATTTTTCCCATCCCTCTGGCTGGGATTCTGTGAGAATGACTGGAATTAGGTGAATTGCAGAAGCGTCTCTCATTACACTCAGTATGTAGCTTCTTGGGATAAGCCAAGACTAAAATACTTTCTCAAGAAGATACTTTGCTGGGTATGATCAGTGTATTAGATAGCGTTATGTTTGCTGTCTTGATTTGGTCTTTTTTTTTAGTCTTCTCCTCTTTCCCTCCACCCTTTCTTTTTGGTGATATTTAAATCCTACCATCTGCTTAAGAAATGAACATTTTCAAATGTGGCCAGTTCTGCATTAACCTTCACATATCGAAGTGAAACATCCTGTGTTCATGGTTTTCATTTAAATCTAATTTGTTGGCTGAATCCAAATGGGAAGGAGAACTATAGAAACAGCTGTGGAAAGGTTTTTTTTGCTGATTTCTGGATTTACATTTTGAGAAATATTTATGAAGTTCTATAACTGCTTCTAATATATCTTTAGTCTTCACCTCTTCTTGTTTGTATTATTGTGGGTTATTCAGTAACCCTAGTTTTCAATCTCTCTTGTAATTTTAAAGCTGTTGGTTTAAAAAAAGTAGTCTATTTCAGGGGTGGGATTCTACCAGTTCACACCTATTCTCAAGAACCGGTTGTTAACATTCTAACCAGTTTGCAGAACCGGTTGTTAGAAGAAATTACTGGCCTAATCCTGTAAGGAAGGCAGGAAGGAAACATTCTGGTGTTGCTAACAGAAACTGCCTCTCCGTTAACCCTTATTACATTCTTGGCAGGACTAGACTTCCTGTCTCAGGAACGTCTCTGGAGTTTTTTTCCCCTCCTTTGCTGGTACTTTGCTTGTGTGGAGTGACCATTCAAAGTTAAAAATGGCACTGAAAAAAGTGACTTATGACCATTTTTCACACTTACGACTGTTGCAGCATCCCCACAATCATGAGAGGCCAGGCGAGGAGATGCGTGCCTCGATGTGAGTGATATTGAGTTAGCCATGCCCAGCCAATAACATGACCACCAAGCCACATCCACCCAGTCACATGACCACCAAGCCATGCCTATCAACTAAGCCACACCCACAGAACTGGTTGTTAAAAAAATTGAATCCCATCCCTGGTCAGTTTCCCAAAGAATGAATGGGTAGAAATTTAACTTTTAGTATAATCTTTGTGGTGGTATGACTAGATTTAGGTATCTTCAGATCTGCTTCTATATGTACTGTGGAGTGGCTCAGAATGTACAATCCAACAGAATAACAGAGTTGGAAGGGAACTTGGAGGTCTTCTAGTCCAGCCCCCTACTCAGGCAGGAAATCCTATACCATTTCAGACAATGGTTGTCCAATCTGTTAAAAATCTCTAATGTTGGAGCACCCACAACAAAGGTTTGTTGAACTTCAATCTAAGGATCTCAGTCACACGGCATATGTTGAGAGATACCAAGAGTTCAGAAAGAAGAATAGAAAAGTAATTGCTAACCTTTTCTACTACCAGGAATTAGTTCCAATCATCAATTGTAAATGATTGTTTTGACAATTAAGAGAATGCTTAGAGACTTCTCAAGGGCAAAGTGGCCCATCTAAGTTGAGGAAAACAGTTCTGTCACAATATTTCTCCAAAGCACCTGAAGGCAGAACAAGAAGCGATGGATAGAAAGCAATCAAGGTGGGATCCAGCGTTGAATTAAGGAGGAATTTCCTAACTGTGAGAACAATTAACCGGCTTGCCTTCAGAAGTTGTGGATGCTCCAACACTTTAAGAGGAGACTAGACAGCCATTTGTCTGAAATGGTTTAGGGTCTCCTGCTTGAGCAGGGGTTGGACTAGAAGACCTCCAAAGTCCCTTCCAATGCTTTTATTCTGTTATTCTGCTCAGGACAGCAAAAATGGATTTCTCTCTTCCATTTCATAGGTTAGATCCAATAAATAAACTCAAGGAGCCTGGATAATGTGAACCTGCCTCTCTCAAATCTAGACCAACAATCTAGAATTTTTCAGGATGGTCATCTAGGGTATTGACTGCATCCTGGATTGATGACTATCAGCCTCTGTTTGAACCCACTTCTAAAATGTTCTGTTTCACTATTATATAGGTGTTCTACCTTTTAATCAAAATTGTTGTCATCTTGAGCTGTTTGCTCAGATCCTACCTTCAGAAACAAGGAAAACCACTTCATTGGCTTGTTTCTTCACCAACCCCTGGTCTGTAGACCAGTACTGGTCCATGGTCCATTAGGAACTTGTCCGCGAAAGTGAGAGAAACTCTATCTGCACGGGATCTAGGTAGCAAGCAAAACCATTTCCTGGTCCGTGGAAATGTTTGTTCCACAGAAATTTTTTTACCACAGTTCCTGGTGCCCAAAGATTGGAGGTCACTGACCTACATGGCACCTCATCATATGATTGAAGATGACACTAGTGATTAACTTCTCAAGAAGACAAAAGCAGAATCATCTCATTCAAAGGCATTTCAGATGTCTTTCATTCACCATTACATTCTTCTCTCTCTAAAGCATTAGCTGAATGCAGTGTTGATTATTAAAACCTTATCAAAGCATTGGCTTTACATAATATTCCATAATAGAATACTATTTCTGGTTTGAGTAAAGCACTAAGAATTGTTTTGAAGTAAAACTGTTGTATGATATGCCTATACAATTCATACTTTTTTGTGCTGTTCGGCTGTTTTGCAAAAGGCTAATTTTTAAAAATATTTCTGTTATAAGTAAAAACTTCACAGGTTTCCCAATACACATATTATCTTTCTTTTTTTTCCCTGTCTCTCTCCAAAAAAACAAACCCACAAACATATACACACTTAACCCAACCCTTATTGTTTGGAATGTTTACTTTAATCTGACCCATACAACATTTTTGTCCATTTTTACAGCAATGCTGTGATGGTTCATTTTAACAGTTTGACATCGTCCCAATTTTTCCATTAATCCCCTTCCCTTAAATGCACTGCCACTTATTTCATTTGAGGCAATAATCCTAGACGGTTATTTTTTAAGAAAAAAAATAAAGGGAAAAAGCTACTTATAATTATTTCTGGATATTGCTCTAAAAGGTTGCAGATGCTTTCCCCATCTGCCTGTAATATTTATAGTTGATCCCTTTGCTCAGTAAATAGCCAACAATATGAGGTGCATTGAGCTGAACGAATGCCTTAATTGTTGAAATGTTGGATTCTTTATGGCTGGCTGAGATGAAGTGTGAAACTGAGTGAGGCCTTTGCCAGACAGTTTTCCTGCTCCGCTCTCTATGTGCTTGAAACTCTGCATTCTTAATAAATTAGATGTATCCCATGCTCAAGGAACAGCTTTTAAAAAGTAATCGTGAATTATTTTAACTCAACTGCAGTTGTTTCAGAAGAATTCAAGCCTTGAAGCTCAATTGCATCAAATCAAGATATTGAAATCAAGGTGAATTATTAGTACTGCTTTATAAAACCTTAGTAAGTCCACACTTGGAATACTGCATCCAATTCTGGTGCCACGTTATATTTTTATTTATTTTTATTTTTATTCATATTTATATGCTGCCCTTCTCTGGAGACTCAGGGCGGCTTACAATTTTTGGAGCACAACCCAATGCGTTCAGCAATAGCCTTCATTCCATTGTATATGCCTGCTTATTACTAAGTGGCATTTTTACAAAGTCAGCTTATTGCCCCCAACAATCTTGGGTCCTCAATTTACCTAGAGGATGGAAGGCTGAGTCAACCTTGAGCCTGGTGGGATTCGAGCCTGCAGTAATTGCAGGCAGCTGGAACTAAGTGCTAGGCGTTTAATAGCCTGCACCACCAAGGCTCTTATATAAAAAAAGAAGAAGTTGAGACTTTGGAAAGAGTGCAGAAAAGAGGAACTAAAATGATTAGGGATCTGGAGATTAAAATATATGAAGAACGGTTGCAACAGTTCTATGTCTACAACACAGTTCTATGTCTACAACAGTGATGGTATACTACCGGTTCAGGCCAGTTCGGCTGAGCCGGTAGCGCCAGTGAGCAGCAGAGATCGAACTGGTTCTCCAATGCTCTGCTTTTGGACCCACCCAACCGCCTGGGCTCGCATACTCACCTTTATTCCTTGCTTTGGAAACACAGCTACTTTGCGCGGCACAGCAGAGTGTTGCACGGCAGCTGCTGAAGCAACAGGGAGAATGCAGGCTTGCAGGAAGTGAGTTGGAACGCCTCTGCGCTTGTGCAAAGTATACGTTTGGCACACACATACACACACATACAAAGTGTGTGCACGCATGGAAAGCACGCCCACCAAGCGGCGCCCACCAAGCCACACCCACCAAACCGTTGGTAAAAATCTTTGAATCCCACCACTGGTCTACAAGTTTAATGAAACGAAGGAATAGGGGTGAGATGATAGCAGTCTTCCAATATTCGAGAGTCTGCCACAAAGAAGAGGGGGGTCAACTTATTTTCCAAAGCCCCTGAAGGCAAGACAAGAAACAATGGATGGGAACCAATCAAGGAAAGAAGCAACCTACAATGAAGGAGAAACTTCCTAACAGTGAGAACAATTAACCAGTGGCATAGCTTGTCTTTGGAAGTTGTGGCTGCTTCATCACTGGAGGCTTTTAAGAAAAGACTGGAGAGCCACCTGTCTGAAATGGAATGTTGTCTCCTGCTTGAGAAAGTTTGCATGTACACACACACACTCACACACACTGGCAATTATCTGGGAGGCTCTCACGAACATCCTCTGTTCTCTTTGGGCGTGGGTGAAATGCTTACTTTACATTTTAATGTAACTACTGGAATTCACACAGGCTATGCTGCGGACACGTTTACAAACGTTGCGATGCAGCTTTCTATTCAAATTACAGTACAAATACGTAGATATTGGAGGGAAAAGTTTATGGAAATAAGTTGGCAGCTTAAAACGATACATGAATGAATGCTTATCCTGCTTGAAAAATATTTCCATGGAAGAAAAAAAGCAGAACTGTTTATTAAAAGTATGCACTGCTTTTTTTTTGAAGTTGTAGACTGACAAGCTGATACAGAAGTAGGATGAAATTACTCTAAGGTTAAGGGGTCCTTTTCCCTCAAATAAGATTTTCCTCCTAATTTAATTTTCTCCGTGTTGCGTGTAAGAAGAAAGGAATGAGGGCTAGATGCATAAAAGTTTTATTGAATAAAACCATTGGGTTGGATTAAGGTAGAATCAGATTACAGATTGGTAGATATACCGAATCAGTGGGAGAGAACCTCAATTGTGACTTAAACCATACACTTGATCTTTGTGGGGCTTATTCTAAGCATTATCCCCCCCCCCTCACTTTTTTTAATTGAGATAGACTTAGAAAGCTGGAGCAGGGAAAGAAGTTGAGAAGTTGAGTATGAAATGAAACGCAACAACAAGCTGCTTAAATTGAATTTTGTTAGTTGGGAACTGCATAGAGGTACTTATAAGGACCTCAAAACTGCAATAGGGCCACTGAGAGTGATATTGCTGTCACTGATATGATCCAATATCTTGGGCAGAGAAGTCTAGAAATGAATAATTCCCCAAAGGGAATAATTAGGCTTTCTTGTTTTGGATGTGATGACAAGGAATGTCTTTAATCTCACAGTGATGGAGATTCTGACTTTTAAGTGCTGGGAGACATAATAGTGTTTCTCTGACTAACGCAGACATTTTAAACATTTTATTCGGCAGAGACACAACCAGAAGAGTTTAATTGTCCTGGCCTAAAACTTAAATCCATTAAGGAATAATTACTTTAAAACACTTTTCCTGCTGAAATGTTAAGAAGCCAAATTGTGCTTTTGGGGGTGGGTGGGTGGGTGGGGACTGAAGGCAACTGAGAAAGAGGGAATGTGATGTTTTCGCTCTAGAAAACTAAGTGGCCTGTGTCCGTTTTGCTCTTCTGACTCCAGTGTTGTTATTGGCAGGCCGTAGGTTGCGATCGACAGCTCGGGAGTCACGCCAAAGAAGACAACTGTGGGGTCTGCTCAGGGGATGGTTCCACCTGCCGACTGGTGAGAGGGCAAACCAAGACTCACCTTTCCTCAGAAAAAAGTAAGTCTCCAGCCACTCAAATATGTGGGGTTTATCCTCCATATTGTCCTACGTTATCATCAAGGGACTGTTAACTGCGGATTGTGCCAATTTAAGTGAACCTAGAATAATTTGGAGTTTGTTTTGGGAAAGTTTCATGTTAAGTTGTTGTTCTGTTATGTAAGGGTGACTCCTGGGAGAATTATGCAAGGATCTGAAAGATGAGCTTTAAGAGAGAAATTCAATTAAGTAAACACCCTTTTGGGAGGATGCCTTTGAGTCAGCATCGACTCCCTGGACTAAAGTTTCTTAAGTGTTTGGAAGTGATTTGCTTCTAATCGCTCTTAACCACCACGCCTAAACGAGAACCAGTTTGATGTGATAATGATAGCATCAGGCTAGAAAACCAGGAGATTTAGGAATTCTAGTTCCATCTTAGACGCAAAGCCAGTTGGTGATCTTGGGCCAGTCACACACTCATAGCCCTAGGAAGAACGCTGTAGTTTTCCAATTGTGAAGAAGTTTGCCAAAAAAAAAAAAACCCTACAGGGATTTATCTGGGGAATCACCAGGAGTCCAGACTGACTTGAAGGCACAAACAACAAAAAAACCAATACCCACAAAACAGCTGTTACAATTCTTATTTTGTATGTGTTTATATATTTCGCTTTGTATCTGTTTCTGTGTAGATAGACAGATAGAAATAAAAATAATTTCTATTTTTATTAATTTTGTTGGCTTTGTGATTTATAGTTTCAAGTCAAAGGACCAAGCTTAAAGAGAGGCTAAAACATATAGAGAATGGTTGCTGGAACTGGGTTATGTCTAGTCTGATGAAAAGAAGGATTAGGGGTGACATGATAGCAGTGTTCCAATATCTCAGGGGCTGCCACAAAGAAGAGGGAGTCAAGCTATTCTCCAAAGCACCTGAAGGCAGGACAAGAAGCAATGGGTGGAAACTAATCAAGGAGAGAAGCAACTTAGAACTAAGGAGAAATTTTGTGACAGAACAATTAATCAGTGGAACAACTTGCCTCCAGAAGTTGTAAATGTTCCAACACTGGAAGTTTTTAAAAAGATGTTGGATAACCATTTGTCTGAAGTGGTGTAGAGTTTCCTGCCTAAGCAGGGGGTTGGACTAGAAGACCTCCAAGGTCTCTTCCAACTCTTTTATTCTATTCTATTCTATTCTATTCTATTCTATTCTATTCTATTCTATTCTATGATGCATCCATAAATTCATAAATTAGATCTATTTCCTCCTGAACCACCACCATTATTCAAATATTTAATTGGAGGGTATTTTTAAAAAGAGAATGCTGGCACACATAAAACAATGAAAAATAATTTGATAGTTGTGCTCATCCATAGCCAAAAAGAAATATTTGTTTTTCATTCCATTGGGCAAATGATGAGCCAGTCACTTTCAGAAAAGTGTATTTCACTTGTAATCTGTTTCCATTTCTGATTTGTCTGTTTTCCTTGTGAAAGAAAGATAAAATTCATAGAAAACTGGGGCCTTTGAAGGAGAGTTAAATACCAAAATAGACAAATTCATCTGCTAAATCTGGATATTTTTCCTGGCTGAACTTCTGTGGTTCAGCAGTTGGATTGTTTGGAGGGCAAAAAAATAATAATATCTCCAGTCCTACATTGTGGGGAAGATCAGAAAGTGGGCAGCTCCTTTCTGAAATAAAGGTTCAAAAAATTGGGATCCTGCCCACAATATGAAAGTATCAGGAATCTGGCTGGAGAGAGAACTCATCAAGAAGATAGGGTTCCAATTTTTTCTTTGTATCCAAGAGAGAGGTGGTGTTCAAAAGAAGTTGAATCGTTGCCACTAATGGAGGCTTCAAACTGAGTTTTGAGAAAGGCTTGGCTTTATTGTGGGGCCTGATCCCCCCCAGAATTTCTGGACAAAGAATACATTTCAGATTCCCTCTAGGTTGATGTTCTTTGGATCAAAGTCACCGTTGCATGTTTTTCTCATCATTCCACTGCTGTGTGGTTTTGAAAATCCTGCCCAAATCATGTCTTTTTTGCCTTTGGGTGTAAATATATGATTCTGTAATCTATCACGTATCAGTGTGCCTAAGTCAATAGTCTAATTTCCCTTTTTGTCATTGACTTGTTGCAGTGTGTAGTTTTAAAAACCAAACGCTGCATTAAGAGATACTGTTTTTGTATATGTTAGAGGTTGTGGAAGCATGTGGACATTAGTGAGAAAGGAACCAGGAAAATAACTCCTTGGCAATGAGACTACTCAGCAGTGCTTACTTGATTAGAGAGCATCTACTCAAGAACATCAAGGAAAGAGGCAGTAAGCAGGCTGCATGCAAGGTCCAGAACAGAATAAATTTAGGAATACAAAGCTGTCATTTTCTAAGTCAGTCTGCGCTTGGGTCAAAGAAAAACTAACTTTCTGGGAAGGTGATCAAACATTTGACTGATGATAAGTAGTAAAATCTGCCATACCTTGGGAAAGTGAAAAATCTTAACTCTTTTATGTATTACCAATAAAGGAGAATATCTGTAAGCTCTGGGTTGAAATGAGAGATCCTTGGTGCTCTCTAAGTTTGATGAGTTTCCTTGTAGATGTTTCATTACCAAATGAGGTAATGAAGGGCACTGAAAATGATACCTAGTTGGGTAATGAAATGTTTGCAAGAAAACCACCAAGTTCAGAGAGCATCAAGGATCCCACAGTCCTCCTCTTCCTCCTCCTCCTGTCTTCCAGTTTGCAAACTATTACCGATTCTGATTAATGAAACGTCTACAAGGAAACAATCAAGCTCAGAAAGCACCAAGGACCCCATAATCCTCCTCTTCCTCCTCTCATCATACCTCACTCTCTTCTAGCAGTGATGATGTTACCTACTTTGGGTGATGAAAAGATCTGTCAGAAAACCAGCAAGCTCAGAGAACACCAGGGACCTCTCCTTTATGTATGGTACTTCCCTCGAGATCAGTACCACTTCTCTTAATAATTGGTGCCTTTTCCTCCTCTTCTTTTTCCCATTTTAATGACTGGCAAAAATGTGTCCAGGGTGGAAACTTGAAACAAACAGAACAGTGAAGCTTTACAAAGTCTTCCTTAGAATGCATGGGTTAATTGGGATTCTTCTCTACCTGTTCTAGTGCCAGGGGCTTCGGAATAGCTAGATAATAGAAGGATGCTCTGGGTCCCTTCTATCCGACAATCTCATTTAGTCAAACGTGGGAACAACACCGCTTTATTCCAGTAAAGGCAGTCAGGAATTCTCTTTTTTTTTTTTGTTCCATACTTTTTAGCTCTTGGGGTCCCACTTGACCGCTTCTCTTAAATCGAGGAGATGTTTGGCAATATGGTTAGATGGAAATATGAAGCACGGTCTGGGGTATTCCTTTCTGTTGAAAGATAATGGCACCAGACCAAAATGGATACTATCTGTCTAATGACCCGTACGTCCTTTTCTATTTCCTGAGCTCCCTGGTTGCTGCTTTTAGGATTTAATGACTTCATTTCCCCTGACTTTGGAATGTATGAACTGTTAATTCTTTGAGGCTGCAGCAAGCTTCCATAAAGTGCATCAGTGCTTATGAATTGTGACATGATTTTAGTCCCTTTAGACTTGCAGTGAAGGAAAGGAATATGTTTAAGTTTTGTGGCAGGCAGTATGTGGTATTAAATGCCTCCCTCTCCATAATACTAGCACTAAGCATAGTTGTAAGCAGGAAACAGAGATAATTCTCCCTCGTTCTTTCATTCCTTGGCACACACTTCTGCTTCTTGCCCTGTGTATAACTCTGTGAAGAGGTACATGTTGTAAAGCTTGAATCTAGAAGTCTGGAATCTGCACTGTATATCAGACATTAATACAATTGAGTGAGTCCAGAAATATTTCATGAGAAGAGTACTACACTCCTCTGCTTTCAACAGAATACCCTATATTACCAGGCTTGAAATTTTGGGCTTGGACAATCTTGAACTATGCCGCCTACGGTTGGATTTAAGCGTAGTACAAAAATTATCTGCTACAATGTCCTACCAGTCAATGACTGCTTCAGCTTCAACTGCAACAATACAAGAGCACACAACAGACAGAAACTCAATGTAAACTGGTCCAAACTTGGTTGCAGAAAGTACGACTTCAGCAACAGAGTGATCAATGCCTGGAATGCACTACCTGATTCTGTTGTTACATCCTCTAACCCCCACTCCTTTACCCTCAAACTATCCACTAGTGACCTCACCCCATTCCTAAGAGGTCTGTAAGGGGCGTGCATAAGTGCACAATCGTGCCTACCTTCCCTGTCCTATTTTCCCCATTTATTTGTACCTATTTCCTGTATTCTTACCCATGTTTATACTTATATCTATTATCTTGTAAGCGACTGACAAATCAAAACAAATAAAATAAATAAAATAACTTCAGGATCTTGCTTGCATGTCAGAAAAACCATAGTGTTCTTTTTTTGGTAAATCCCCACAATAGAGAAGTGAGCTACACAGTATCATGACTATATTTGCTGTTAGTGGCTGTAGTAATATCAAAAGGTCAAACAATTCCAGTTGAACTTTTAAATAATGGTTCAGATCTAATTCAGGACATTGATTCAGTTTGGATGAAATCAGTCTAGTATTAAACTGCACATTGGATCAAATGTTTCTTCAAGTCAAAATCAGAACTGGGCTAGCCTTAGAACTGACTTGATCCCCTGGTTACTACTGCCAAATAATTTGTGCAGGACTGGCAATTCTAGAAGATTTCCACTTAAATTTCTAATTAAGACAAATGATTGACAAGGTAACGTTTTAGCAGTCTAGGCCAGCTTCATGCATATTTACCTATAGGTACAATCCATTAGAATTAACATCAATATATATTCCCTTAAACCACTGCATGAGAAATCACACATTTTTTCTAACACATATGCTTTGTACAGCATGTTTTGATGCTTTCCAAAGAATACCCAGCTTTGTATGCACTCAATAAACACACACATACACACACACACCCTATATGTATGCACTCAACAAATACACACAGAGAGACATACAGATATACATATACATATATTTGTTAAATTTATTTGCCACCTATCTCTCCATGGGACCAGTCTACTTGCATATGTACGATACAGCTGTAAGCATGTATCCATTTCTTTCATCTTAAAATATGCATTTTGTAGCCTAGAATATATATATTTAAATGCATATTTTAAGATAAAAGAAATGGATAAATTTCCACAGATTTACCATCAAAAATGGAAAGTACCAGTAATGTTGTTAGCACTACACTTTGCTCCAAGATATGTTGTTTTGGAAGTTATGGGAGTCACCAGTGCAAGAATCTTGTACCTACAGAATTCCTGGCAGACATCTGTTTCCAAAATGGTTATGCCTTTGGGTTCGTCACAAGGAAGACTTGTGCTGTAATCTTGTACCTCCTACCTCCCACCTTTCCTCTTCTTTCCCAGGCTAAATACTAACAGGTGCTTTAGGAAACCACACAATGCATCTTATGGGGTGGAGCAATTTAAATACCAGACCATAATGGCACCATAAGGGCTTCCTTAAAGCCTTGCTTTCTCCTACAGGCCTGTTCCTGAACAGTTCTTGTAAGGGAATACTGCTTGTTGTATCTGAATACTCCTGCTTGTTGTATCTGCTTTGCTCTGTCCATGGTCCTGACAGTTCTATGTCTTCCATGAGGCCTGTCTTACCTGATGCAATTCTGCAATGTGTATTGTAGCACAGGGTTCCTGCGAGCAGCTAAGCTAACATGATTTGGTGGGAGAGAGTCTCCTGTCTCGTCAGGTTGTGTTCTACCCTGCCTGAAGTCCTGCCCCACTTGGGTGTCTCCTAATATCCAAACATACACATTTTCCTGCTGTTTCCACTGATTATTTTCAGAGTCCCACATCCTTGAAGAATTTCCCAGTTGCAATGTATGTCTGTGAAAGTTGGACCATAAGAAAGGCTAAGCACCAAAAAATGGAGGCCTTTGAACTCTGGTTCTGGAGAAGATTCCTGTGAGTCCCTTGGACTGCAAGGCGATCAAACTGGTCAGTCCTAGAGGAGATCAACCTTGACTGCTCTTTAGAAGGCCAGAACCTGATGATGAAACTCAAAGACTTTGGCCACCTAATGAGAAGGAAGGACTCCCTGGAAAAGAGCCTAATGCTGGGAAAGATTGAGGGCAATAGAAGAAGAAAGGATGACAGAGAATGAGGTGGCTGATTGGAGTCACTGAAGCAGTCGGCATGAGCTTAAATGGACTCCAGAAGTTGGTAGAGGACAGGAAGGCCTGGAGGAACATTGTCCATGGGGTCACGATGGGTTGGACATGACTTTGCAACTAACAACAACAACAACAATCATTGAAGGAGTCTTGTCACTTCATTTTCTGCATTATATTCTTTCGAATATTTGAAAGGAAATTGAATATCACCAATTCTCTTCCCTGGGCAAACTATACCATTTCTTACAGAGCCCGATTTCTGGTCTACTCCACTGCCCTACTGACCTCCTGTTGACCAAATTTAGTTTACTAATGCGCCTTTGAAAATATATAGAGTATTGGTTATAGTTTTCCAAATACATCCTGGCTATTGCAAAATAGGGCAAAAATATGATTTCCTGCATCCTAAATAGTATGCTTCCCTTAAACAAAGAAATATTATGATTATATTCATTTGCATTAGCAGAAACATACCATCATGGATGTGATGAGGAGAAAGAGGAGGATTATGGAGTCCTTGGTGCTTTCTGAGCTTGATTGTTTCCTTGTAGACCTTTCATTACTCAGACTCAGTAACAGTTTGCAAACTGGAAGAGAGGAGGAGGAGGATGACTGTGGGATCCTTGGTGCTCTCTGAACTTGGTGGTTTTCTTGCAAACATTTCATTACCCAATGAGTAACATTATCACTGCACTTCATTACCTAGTTTGGTAATGAAACATCTACAAGGAAACTCAGAGAGAGAGAGGAAGAGAGAGAGAGGAAAAGAGAGAGAGAAGGAGGAGGAGATGAAGGAGGAGGAGGAGGAGAAGAAGAAGAAGGAGGAGGAGGAGAAGAAGAAGCAGAAGAAGAAGAAGCAGAAAAAGCAGAAGAAGAAGAAGAAGAAGAAGAAGAAGAAGAAGAAGAAGAAGAAGAGGAAGAAGAAGAAGAAGAAGAAGAAGAAGAAGAAGAAGAGGAGGAGGAGGAGGAAGAGGAGGAAGAGGAGGAAGAAAGCAGGGGAGGAGGAAGAGGAAAAAGATATTTTCCCCCTTTGGCCCCAGCACTTGAAATCTACTACTACCCCCAAGCAAAACTGACTATTCATAAATGAAATAGAAATGGAAATTATAGAACATGGTTGTAGCTCCCCCATCTCTTAAATATAGGAACTGAGTAGGTACTTTTTCATCCTTCCCCCATTTCTAAAAACAACATATTCGTGACTGATTTAATAGAATTGTAGGGCTTAGCAACCCCCTGAATGCTGCTGTGTAAGAATACAAGACTTTTTGTTTTAGTAACTGATGATGGCAGGCCTTTTAAATCTACAGACTTGGTGGCGGATTTGGGTTCACACTGAGAGCCCAATGAGAATATTCTGGATAAAAAACATCCAGAATGTTCTACAGTGGCAGCGCTCAGGACTGTTTTGTGAGCATATGGATAGGACTTGAGGCTTGGATAAACCAGAGGTCTCTTGAACCCATGTGCCAAAATATCCTTTATCCAGGTACAGTGCATTAGATGGTTTCCTATTTGTGAATTCTTTTGTTATCTTTCTTCAGAAATAAAGGTACAAAATCTCTCAATTTGAGAGATTAGGTAGGCTGTTCTTTTCCTGAGAATCTGCCTTTTTTTTTCTTCCTCAAGTTCTTGTCACCATTCTCTATCAGTAGGTAAGTCTTTATGTTAAGGTCGGTTTTTGGCTCAATAAGACTGATCATACGTTCACTCTTATCCAGGGTTATAAAATAAATGTGATTTGATCTGAAGGTTCATCTGTTTAATAATTTTCATTTCGACAAAATAAATAAATAAATTGCAATTTGGTAGCAGCTTTTGGAAAGATCATGAAAGCCCATGAAAGTCACGGATAAAACTAGGAATTTTCCTGAAGATAAGTTTTTTTTCCCAGATTGATCTTCTCCAAAAGAAAGGCCTGCCTTCCTTCCTTCCTTCCTTCCTTCCTTCCTTCCTTCCTTCCTTCCTTCCTTCCTTTCTTTCTTTCTTTCTTTCTTTCTTTCTTTCTTTTTGACTAAACATAAAAGTAATATTGTTGCTGATCAAATAAAATATTTTAAATTATACTTCCAAGTTCAGGGGGAGGTAAAACGACCACTAAGGCTGGTTTGAACAAGGGCATGAAGGACATGGCACTACAAGATGGCTTTTGAACTTCTTGTCACATTTTTTTAAATAGCAGCCCTGCAAGCAGCATTATAAATGGCCACTGAACTTAAGAGCTTCCCTGTGGATTTTGCAAGAGTACATTGAAATATAGGCTAAAACTGTCACTACAGCTGCAAAGCCAGATGTAGACAACTGTAAAATGTTTCTATACATAAATAAATGAAAATGTTTAGAAAGAGGTGTAAGTTGACAGATTCAAGGCTCTAATTTGGGTTGTTGTTTTTAACCTTTAGCAAAATGCAAGTTTTAGGATTTAGGTAGTTGATTCGTGTCTAGCTGTAGGAGTTAAATTGTGGACAAAATCTAGGTAAGCATTCACTAATTGTTTTTACCAGGAAGTATTCTGCAAAGAGTAACTTGTTCATGTTTTAATTCAGTGTAGTAATTAAATATATAGTCCAAGCATTAAGACTTTAATGGCTAACATCTTATGAGGGTGCATAAAAATAAGTATCCAATAGATGGATTTACATATCCACATGTAATATAATAGCAGCCAGATTTAGACATTGGTTTTAGGATAATGTATTGAATAGCATCTGTGTTTTAAAATAAAATACCGTCGACCAGACACTGTTGGTTGGCGGTGCCCAGGGGTAGGGCCTTCTTTGTGGGAGCACCCACCCTTTGGAACCAACTTCCCTTGGGCCTTCATTTGGCCCCCGATCTCCGCTCCTTCCACCATGACCTTAAGACCTGGCTCTTTGAACAGGACGGTCTGGACTAACCAAGGGGTTGGGTTTGTTTTTAGGGGTTTTAAATTTTAATTGACTTTTAACTGTTTAGGCTTGTAATTAGTTTAATTCTTTTTTATTGTAAATTTGTATGGATTTTATATTGTTAGCCCTGAGTCCTTAGAGAGAGGGCTGCATACAAGTCTAATAAAATAAAATAAATAATAATAATAATTTGCTGCATCGTATTTCTTGAGTGTATCTTTAAAAAAAAAAGTCTAGTCATGGAATGTGGTAATTCTCTTGTAAAATAATTTATTTGAACCAGTATGTTTAATTTTTTTAGGGGAAGAAACCATGATTGCTGTTCCACACGGAAGTCGCAGTGCAAGAATTACTATAAAAGGACCAGCACAACTTGGTATGGATCTGTCTGTCTGTCTGTCTGTCTGTCTGTCTGTCTGTCTGTCTGTCTGTCCTATCTATCCAATCAATCCATCCATCCATCCATCCATCCATCCATCTATCTATCTATCTATCTATCCATCTATCTGTCTAATTTGCTGCCCATCTCAACCACAAGGTGACTCTGGAAGGCTTACAATGTTCACTATGAGCAGAGTGTTCTTTAGCAGAAATGAATCCTATTCATGTTTTAATACTCAGAGATTTTGAAATTTAAATGCACTTGAAGATCTGACTTCTTTATCTATGTGCAATTATTAGTGCTGTATTTGAGCATAAGTAGTAAGTTTACTACTGAAAGCAGGTTTGCAGCATTTTCTCCTGGGCTTCTTGATTAAAAAATAAGGGGGGGGGGAATGGCTGGGTTTATCCAGAAGGTTTAGTTCTAAACCAGGTTTATCAAGCACAATTTAGGTGTTCATATAACGTACTGGGAGACACAGAAGAATCATAGCTTGCTTAAGAAGACAGCTTGGTTCCCACAACATAAACTATACAGAACAGTTGTGGTGGCACAGTGGTTAGAATGAAGTATTACAGGCTAATTCTGCCAACTGTCAGGAGTTTGATCCTAATCACTGTGGTTGACTCAGCCTAATGAGGTAGGTAAAATGAGGACCCGGATTGTTGAGGGCAAGAGGCTGACTCTGTAAACCGCTTAGAGAGGGCTGTAAAGCACTGTGAAGCGGTATATAAGTCTAAGTGCTATTGCTATACAACTTATTTTAACATAGTCTAGTGGGAGGTATAATTCCAGTTGGTAACATTGCCTCCTTGGCAACAAGACTGGCATTTAATATTTGCCCTCCTTGGTTGCAGGGTCCACTTGTGGTTGTTGTATGTACAAACATGGGATGGTGAAGATTGCAAGCTTGCTTCCACTCAGTTGAAAATGAATTTTGCTACCAGTGCAAAGAGATTTATTTTTCTTCTCACATTCCTTTTGTTTAATTTTAATTTAATTTTTTAATTTTTATTCATATTTTTATCCCGCCCTTCTCCGGAGACTCAGGGCGGCTTACAGTTTTTGGGATACAACCCAATGCGCTCAGCAATAGCCTTCATTCCATTGTATATGCCTGCTTATTACTAAGCGGCATTTTTTACAAAGTCAGCTTATTGCCCCCAACAATCTTAGGTCCTCACTTTACCTACCCAGAGGATGGAAGGCTGAGTCAACCTTGAGCCTGGTGGGATTCAAGCCTGCAATAATTACAGGCAGCTGGAGCTAAGTGCTAGGCTATTAACAGCCTGCACCACCAAGGCCCTTTAACATTTAAATAGTTTCAGGGGATGAGTAAGTGGATTTGAAGCTAAGGAGAGGGCTGTTAGAAGATATTGTAGGCTTTCCAGAGGTATTAAGGATATAGAATCCAAAGTAAGGCGTTCTCTGAAAATAATCCTCCTGCTGTCGAAGCAACACAACCAGAAGCTAATATTTTCACAAGTGGCTAATGCTAGATAACCAAGTTCATGAACTTACAAGAGTCTAGTTGGAAGCAAGATGCTAAATTTCTTTTACTTTTTGAATGACAGAAGCTTGCATTTTAAGTGGTTAGTCCTGTGAGTGAATTCTCTAATTTTCTTTATAAGTATTAAAAATGAAATATGGCACATAGTTTGAGGATTTGGAGATGGATTTTTCTTTTCTTTTTTAAAGCCTTATGTTTCTTCTTGGGGAATAATGCAAGAATGGAAAAATTATGCATTTTAAGAGGCTGGTATTTTGGCAAAAACCACTGCTCTCAGCTCCCCTAACAGCTTAACACATGACATAAGAGAGACTCAAAAGCCCCTTTTAAGTGCCAATTCTAGCCAGTAAGGACCACTGGTGGCATTCTATATTTCTAGAAAAGCTTTCTAAGGTTGATAATTTTGTTTCAGATCTCTTTGTCTCGTTCATCCTAACACTGAATTTGCTCTTTTAAAGCAATGGAAAGGTGGCTTGATGCATTTCTGTTTGGTCCAAGACCTTCTCCTGCTTAATCATTCAAGGTAGTCCCTGACTTAGGACTGTAGTTTACCTGACAATTATTTATTTATTTATTTATTTAATTAATTTGATTTATCAATTGCTTGCAAGATAATAGGTATAAGTATAAACATGAGTAAGAATACAGGAAATAGGTACGAATAAATGGGGACAATAGGACAGGGACGGTAGGCACGATGGCGCACTTATGCACACTCCTTACAGACCTCTTAGGAATGGGGTGAGGTCAATAGTGGATAGTTTGAGGTTAAAGGAGTGGGGGTTACAGGATGTAACAACAGAGTCAGGTAGTGCGTTCCAGGAATTGACCACTCTGTTGCTGAAGTCATACTTTCTACGATCAAGTTTGGAACGGTTTACATTGAGTTTGTATCTGTTGTGTGCTCTTGTATTGTTGCGATTGAAGCTGAAGGAGTCATTGACTGGTAGGACATTGTAGCAGATAATTTTGTATACTATGTCCACAAGTCCAGCCATAGACGGCATAGTTCAAGGTTGTCCAAGCCCAAAATTTCAAGCCCGGTGATATAGGGTATTTTGTTGCGAGCAGAGGAGTGTAGTACTCTTCGTGAAATACTTCTGGACTTGCTCAATTGTATTAATGTCCGATATACAGTGCAGATTCCAGACAGATGAGCTGTATTTGAGTATTGGTCTGGCAAAAGTTTTGTATGCCCTAGTTAGCAATTCTATATTTCCAGAGGACAAGCTTTGTAAGATTAGATTATGATCCCAAGATATGCCAGTCATAAAGCAGGTCATCACGAACCAGTCTAGATGTTACAACCTTTAGGTGGTGGTTTGTTAAATGAACACCACAGTTCTTAAACAAACTCATTGCTTTGGGACATTCCCCCCCCCAGGAAACCAGATGTAAACACTGTTTTCTGGAAAAAGAACTGTCATAAATTACAGTTACATGACCCTGGGACACTCAGCTAAATACCAGCCAATTGCCCCAAAAGTAGTCATGTGACCAGACAGACATCATAACTTTGGAACTGAGTTGTATGTAGCTTTTGATGGGGCCTCACAATTTTGAATGGCTAAGCAACCATTCATAAGTCAAGGACTTCCTGGATCAGTTCAGAACCCAC